>PVIJ01005581.1:22500-101852 GCA_004024925.1 Scalopus aquaticus | reverse complement strand
GTTTCACTTATAACAGGACTATAGGGAGGCGGGGTGGGAGAGAGACACTCAGCGGTGGGGGAGGGAGGAGGGGAGGATAAGGGCACAAAATGGAAGAGAGGAGAATACAGGGGACCATGGAGATGGATCACGGGTGAATTGGTGGTGGGCTGCCCAAGGGGAATACAAAATGTAAAAGACACAAATAACAATAAAAAAATGGAAAAAAAATAAAGAAAATCAGACAGACAGAAGCAAACGCAGAAAAAAAAATTCTCTAAAGTGACTGCAGTTTGAAGAACAGCATTAACATGTATTACCGGCACCAAGGTGCAAAGTTTTGTCAGAAGTAAGTTTTAAAGGGATGTCCTAAGGAGTGCTTTCGTGGGACGAGGTGGCCGAGTGGTTAAGGCGATGGACTGCTAATCCATTGTGCTCTGCACGCGTGGGTTCGAATCCCACCCTCGTCGACCTTGCCTGCATGTATTTGGTGGTAGTAGTAGTAGGGCTTACCTTTTTTGCCCCTCAGTCTTTCAGTTGCCCTAAGAAAAGTTAGTTGTTACAAATTTCCTGCTTCACTTCATCTCTCCCTCCCTTAGATCTGGTAGTGAGATTTCCTAATTCTTGCGTGTTGGCATCTCTACTCTCAGAGCGCTATTTACTGCGAATTCCTATGTCGTTAGAGCCTCCAGAACATGTAAGCGGTGTGACCTCAATTCAACCTGGGCGAAGGTGTTCCCCTTGCGCAATCTCGGATCTCTATCACTGCGTGGCTCAAATTGGAAAGCCAAAGTAGCCAAGGCTTTGGTCACACCCTGCCCACCTTCTCCTTGAAAAATTCACCGAAGTTTATGTATCACCTTCTTCATTTCTCAGGTCAGAGTAATTCCTAACTTTTCTTGGTTCATTATCATAGTAAAGTGCTTTGGAGCCTCCCGTCTTGGATTGGCTTTAAGTGCTGATGATTGGGGAGTAAACGAAGGAACAACACTGACAAACATTGTTAATTGTTTAAGATGATTGATGGGTGTTCATTATACTATTGTTTTTACTTTTCCAAATTTCCACCTGTCCTATATTTGAATGATTTTTTCCCTCTCACACACTTGCCCACTTTTTCTATCATTAGGCTTTTTAAATGCACAATTTTAATTTACATTTGCTAATGGCTAGCTCGTTTAGAAGTCTTATATTTTTGTTGGATAGTAACTTTTCTGAAGACAGAAGCTTATGTATCTTTCCTATTTTTCTATTATATGCTTTTTTTCTTCATGATGTGAATTTCTTTAGCTGCTGAAAAAAACTTCTTCCAGCTTCACAAAATCTTTCACTTTGTTGTGGAATATTTTTATTGAGAGTTTAATTTTAACATAGCCAGATATATAAGTAATTAACTTTTGGTTTTAAGAAGACCTTCCTGTCTAGAGTATATAAACACAGTTTACGGTTTCTTCAGATTCTTAAGATAATTTTATTTCATAGTCATATATCCACAGTTTTGTTATTTGTGTGAGATTAAGCAGTTTTATTGTTCTTTAGAATTTAGTTACTTGCACCAACTACACTTGCATTCACTTCCTGCTAGTCTAAAAAGACTAAGTCAGCCCTCTTTTTCACACTCTATACCCACACCTAAGAGATGTTTCCAAGATCTTGCTGTTGTTCTTATGCACATTAACTCAAATCTTCCTCTAAGCTTCATCAGAATCTGGTTCAGTTGCTCAGACCCTAAAACTTTCCTTTATCCTGAATTCCTCACTCCACCCCACCTCATAACCAATTTAAAAACCAGCCCTTAAAATTTATGTAAAATCCGACCACTTGCATGGGACTGCCCTGGTCTGAGTCATTATTATATCTCAACCCATTCCTACAGGACTCCCCTGCCCCCCACCACCATCCTCACACTCTCTTTCCCTGTTCCCCCACTTTGTCTTCTACTCGCTTATCTCAGTCAGCAAACAATAATCCTGCTACAAATGAGTCATGTCATTTTCTTGCCCCAGCACCCCTACTGGCTCCATGTCTCACACTGGGGGCTTGGGACCAGCTGTTCTCTTTGCCTGGAATCCTCTTCCCTTGTACATCAGCAGGATTATGTCTGTCTTTGATTTCAAGTCTTTGCTCAGATGTTAACTTCTCCTAAGACCTCAGATGAAATTGTCATCTGATCATAATCCATTTATCCTGCTCTATCTTTTTGCCATAACACAGTCTCTTACATGTACAAGTTTATTTTCTCTTCTCACTTTTTTAAAAAAAAAAATCATCTTCTCACTGTAGCTGAGTTCTAGGGTAAACTAGAGTCCCTGGCCCTTTCAGAAAGACACTGACCACAAAAGTTTGATCTGGGGAGACGGTTCTTAAGTGTTAACTCTGCCCCAGCGGTATCATCTGACAAGAACAGTTCCTTCGTGGAATCTTGTGGTTTTGATTAATAATATCATTAACCTATAAACCCAAGAGGAGGTATTTTTGTCACTGAGACATCCCAACTACTAGAAGCGTGTCTAATAACCAATATCAGATGTCCAAGCATTTTGAGTGAGTGATTGAATAGCCTATTGAATACTGCCTTCCTATCCCACAGTCATTTCACATCTAATCGACACAAAATTCCATGTATTCTGCCCAAATTATATCCAGACCAGATGGCTAAGCATCCATCGCCTTCAACTCCCCTTTCCCTCATTCTGTCTTCTCTACCCACAACCTTGCAATCTGTCCGCACGCCCTGCTCCTCAGCCCCTCCTCTCCCGGAGGCCTCCTCCTGTCCACTATTACCTGCCTGGTTAACAGTAATTGCTAACTACCTACTTTGAGCTTGCATCTTTAACGTTTGCTGGTGACTCCATAGCCTTCCAAGATCACCAAGCCTCCAGTCTGTCCCCAGTCAGCCAGAACAATCTAAACCCAAGCTTGTCTCATTCGTGCTTAAAGTCTTTCCGTGACTCTCCAGGGTGTTTAGCACACTGTCTGTGCTGTATCCCATGGCTGATGTGCATGGCCTCGCTCTGTCCCAATCCTCCCCAGCCAGGCCTCACTTCCTGGAAATTACCTGGTAGATCTGCTCTGTCTCCCTGCCTGGGTTCATGTGTTAGCGTGGATCAGTGCTCTCCAGCACTCGGTGCCCAGAACACGCACTTTCAGACGGAATTCACGTTTCTAGTCTTAGATAAAATGGCCTGCTGCTTCCAGGCCTTTGGCACTTGCCATTTATATTGGCGTTACTGGCTTGCTTAGCAACCTCCCCACTGAACTGTAATCTGCAAAACAGGGATTGTCTTTTACCTCTGACATCTGGTAAAATGCACGATACAAGGCAGAGGGTCATCACTAGAAAATGTCAATTATACTAAGAACAGTAGACTGTATCTAATACTTTCCCTCTTGTTCACATCCTCACCTCCCAGCCCCCGCCCCTGTAAAATGACAGCCTTGGGCTGTGGAATGCCTCAAGTGGAAACAGCATGGGTGTTTAGAGACCTACCTGATGATGGGCTATGAAGAAGTGAATACAGACCTTGGAGCCATTACAAGTTCAGTCTCCAATCTAGCTGTTACTAACTGGGTCGCCCTGGGCAAGTTCATTCACATCTTCCTGCCTTTAGGTTACAAAGAGTTTAACAGCAATTCCTGTATCGCAGACTTATTTTAGCCATTTATTTTTATCCACCAGTTTTAGATCGCTTATTATCCCAATAGACCTCTTCCAAGGAGCTACAAAACAAAGGATAGATCTATATTCAGGGTTCATTCTTGCCTTTTTTTAAAAATCAGGATCATAAGTGCTAAGGACTACGGTTGTAGTACAGAGGTCAGCTTAGGTGTCAGCTGGTGTTGTCCTTTTCCCCTAAGAAGTTTCCCATCTTACCTACCCTTATCTGGCAGCGAGTGACTGTGGAGGAGTGATTTTATGAGGTACAGAGTAAAAGGAGGAAAATGAAGTGTAGGCTTTGGGTCCCCGATGGAGCTTTACTGGCTGGCGCTGGAGGGCCTGTGGCCCACGGTATGGAGCTGGGTTGCCCACTTACTCCCTCCCCTGGCTCCCTGCCTCCTGAGAACGCATCCCTAAAAGTCAAAACAGGTTGTGAATTCAGGAATCAGCCCTTGTGGCCACTAAGCAGTGCTGCTTGCTTCGTCCACTTAGCTGAGTCCCAGAACCTTTACTGTTCAATCTGAGTCAACAGCTCTGCTCCCACAAGCCATTCCTCCTCCAAACTCAACTGCAAGCATAAAATACACATCAGCAGACAAAGGGTAGGAACAAGTCTCTGTGTGCTAGAGAGTGGCAAATGGAGAAGTGGCAAGTGGGAAAGGTGGACCAGCTAGCTCTATGTTGGAAGGGAAACTGGCCAAGAATTGTTTTGTTGTTGTTGTTTTCCCATTAGAATGAGGAGGGACGTCTGAGGTCTGACCTCTGGGGGCTGTGTATTAACTCAGCAGTCTTTTAGGGGCTAAACTGATAGAAAGAGGAGATTGGAATACCACCTTTCTTAGGAAAAGCTTCAAACTTGGTGGAAGGGGTCCAGCAAGAGCATACAAGGGTGCCCTCCAGGGTTGAGCATTGAGCCTCTAGGGAAAGCTGCATTCGAGGGCAAATGACATCAAAGGCCCTGGAAGAGTCCACTGGGGACAAAGCTGCAAGCAACGAGCAACAGGCGTCCCTGGGGGCTGGAGAAAGGGAACCACTTCCTAATGCCAAATAAGAGCAGCTAAGATTGAGACGCAATTTTTCCTCCCAAAGATGCGAGAGAACATGGGCTATCAACGCTGCCCCTGCATCTCTGTTCCCAGGGCAGGAGCCGGAGGCAGGGCCTGCGCTGGCCCAGAGAGGAGCGCCTGGGAGGGGAAGGTGAGGCTCCTTCTGTTCAATCCCAAAGGTTTGGTTCTACCCACTTTGCATTCTGCTGCCCCCGCTAGATACCGTGGTCGCCGTCCTAGAGTGTAGCTCAGGACCCCCAGGCTGGAGCGGGAAAGCCCTAGCCATAGGTTTGCTTTAGAGGATTGGGAGCTACTGAGGTTCTTCACAGCCACACGGAGGTCCGCATCAGAAGGGGGGTGGCGGGGGACACGGGCTATTTCCTGTGGGTATGGTGCCTCCGGGAATGCCCTTGCTCCCGATTCTTGGGGGCTTTTGATTTTGCACCAATGGAAAAGGAAGGGGCTGCGGGTCTGAAAGGCGCTCTGCCAGCAAAGCCCTGGGCGGGGGGAGAGGGCTTCCCCACGCTGCGGCCGCTGCCTGTCTTCGCTGGCCCATGGACAGGGCTGCTCTGAGCAAAGGAGGCCCTGCTGGGCCCCCCAAACATACTCTTTCTTGCAGAACTGCTGGCCCTCCCCCAGGCCAAAGGTGTCCTCTGGCTGCTCAGGCCCCCCGTGTCCTGACTCCAGGCTTTCCCAAAGGGCGAGGCTCCACGAGGGGTCCCTCGAGATGCTGCTGCAGCGCTGAGCGCACCAGAGGCGGGGCTCAGGTCTGGGGCAGCCAGGCTGGCTCCAGAGTCCCCACAGTCCATCGGGGTCACCAGCCCTCCAAAGGCAAAGGGCCGTGGAGCCGTGCTGCCAAACACCGAGCTGCAGCCCCCACTCGGGCGTGTCTGGGTGGCAGCTCCGAAGCCAGTGGCACGAGCTTGACCAAAGGGCAAGTCTGCTGGGCCGCTGCCCGCATTCTGCCCGCAGCTGGCCGGGCTGTGAAGGGTGGGGGCTGCGGGTGTCAGGCCCGCAGGGGCTGGCTGTGTGGGGCCGCTGACGGCTGGCCAGGCAGGAGCTGGTGCAGGCGTCGGGGAGGTTGCTGCCGGGTTTCCAAAGATCAGAGAGCTATTGAAGCTCAGGCCCAGGGCTGGCGGGGGGACCACTTGCTTCTGCCTATCTGCTCCCCCAAAGGCAGGCTGGGGCGTGACTGCTGGGAAGAGTGGGAAGGTTGGCATCGAGCTCAATCCGAAGGGAAGTGTGAATGCCGAGGTCAGTGTAGAGATGCCGGGGGGCAGGGCAGGCTGGCTGGGGCTCACCAGGGCTGAGGCTGGCAGTGAGCTGTTCATGCCCCTAAAACTGGCTGGGCTGCTGTTAGGGGGTGTCTGGCCAGCACTGGGGAGAGCCTCTCTAAAGATGGTGACTGTGTGTATGGTAGGAATGGTAGGGCCGGTGTGTGGTGGGAGCATGAAACCTATGGCTGGTGAGAAGCTGGCCCTGAAGGCCCGGGCAGCCCCGAGAAGGAAAGTGTGGCAAGTGGAAGGGATAGAGGAAGTGTGACTCAAGGCCCGGGGGGCATTTACCACCCCAACATCCAAAGGTAGCTTGGAAACAGTGTCTTTACATGTGTTCGCTTGGGTGGCAGACACGACAGCTGAGGTGGCCTGGACCAGGCCGTGGGAGAGACGGGGAGAGGCCGGGGAGGTCTGCTCGAAAGAGAAAGGAGGTGACATGGGCATCGTTGTGAGTGGCCCTACGCTGCCAAAGATAGGCTTGAAAGTGGGAGTGGGGGTACCCGATGCTGAAGGTGCCGCTGTTGTGACTGAAATCCTGGAATAGAAGCAGCCTCTAATCTCACTAGTGGGTGGGAGCCCCAAAGTGTGTTTTGATAAGTGGTGAGGAGAAGTCGCAGCAGGAGGTGTGGAGGCAGGAGGGTGGGGAGCTGGGCTACTCATCCTTCCGAACAGATGCCTTTGCGTGGTGGGTGGCACAGGGGTAGTGGCAGGCGGGTGCGGGGGCAGGGAGGACCCGTCGACCTGAGGGGTGGAAGGTGGCCAGGTGGTGTCAGCGACCGGTGATGTGGGAGAAACAGGGGTCAGGAGGGTGAAAGCAGCTTCGGATTTGGAGTCTGAAGAGGTGCTTGGAGGGGACTCCGATGGTGAGCACCCCGGTGGGGTCAGGCTGGGTGTGTTTAGAGGTGAACCAGCCACACTCATTGCTTCTCCGGTAGATTGTGGGTAGGCCACAGGGCCTGGAGATGCCTGCGTTTTCTTTACGTTTTCCAGCTGAGGATGTGAGCCCTGTGTTGGAGCTGTCCCTGCAGAAGGTGGGCTGAGAGGCAGGGAAGGCTGAATCGCAGACTGAGCCTCAGGGACAGGCCCTGGGGCGGGCTCGGTCACACCCTCTCTGCATTTGTTGTCCCATGTCAGTCTAACTCTCTTCCCTCTGGCCAGATCCTCTTCGGGGCGCACATGACCAGCCTGGGGCAGTGGCGCAAGGGCCAGCAGGCCCTGGGGGCCAGGTGGGAGCAGCGGAATCTTCTGATTTTGCTGCCCAGACCTCCCGGCTTCGGAGCCCAGAGGGCTTGGGGAGCTCAGAGGGTTTGGGGAGTGAATCTGATGGCCCTTTTCTTTCTTTTTCAGTGGCCACTCTGGTGTCTGGAGGGATGCACTGGGAACACTTCTTTTCCAAGGCTGAGAGAAATTTCTGGAAGAGCTGTAAGAGCTTGTAATCACATTTCTTTTGGAGCTGAGGGAGTCACCCATATATGTGCTGCCCAAGGAGCTCGTGGAGGAGCAGCTGGGCCTCTTCTTCAAACTGTGATCTGAGTGGAGGCTTCTCTTCAGAGGCCCACACCTGGGCACAAAAGAAGCGCGGATTCCGTTCTTCACCAGGGGCTTAAATGCAGATGATCTGGTCTCTGAGGCCCTTCTCTTACTGTCCAAACCCTCAGGGAAGAGCCATTCTTGCAGCCTGGCTCTCCCCATCGTGCTCTGCCTGATGGCCCGCAGCACAGTCTCCTTGGCACACGGGTCTGGGGCCTTCTCCTCGAGCGACGATTCGGCAGAATTGATGACCTCCGCCGGGGAAGTGCAGCAGGGCGCTCTCCGCTCCGGAGGCGCGATTTTGATAGTCACCGGGCTCCATGTTGCCCTGGGGTGCCGAAGAGACCAAATACATCGCTTGAGGTAACTTTCCCACCAGTCCGAGGGAAGAGGCCCCATGATGGAATTGGGGGGCCTCCTCATGGGAAAGCGCCTCCAAGCCTCATTGACGCCCCACGCGGAGGGATTGTTAGGGTCCCAGTTTGGCGGCCTCCTCGCGGGTTTGTGCCGCGGGGCAGGGTGGGCGCGATGGACGTGCTGAACGCGGTGGACTTGGTGGAGGGGCTGAGCCGGCCGACGGTGCACCGGCCTCTCGGGCAAGTCTGTGCGCACCCGGGCTGGGGACGACGACTGGGTTCCTGACTTGCCCAGGTAACTGCCCATGAAGAGCGATGAGGCCTCGTCGGTGACCTCGTTTCGAGGAGGTCTGGGGCGCCCAAGGCTTCTCTCCTGCTGACTCAGCCCGAGTCGAAGTGCGCAGAGTTCGGGTGACGGTTGGGATCCGGGCGCGAGGAAAGTGCCAGTGTCTCGGGTCGCTCCACAGCCCCCAGGTCCCGCAACCAGGTCAGCGCCGCGTGGCGCAGCGGACACGAGGCATCTCGGAGCCGCGTAGCTGTTCGGCTCTCTCGGCTGCCGGCGGGGAGGCGCGCGGCCCCTGCCCCGGCGTGCGCAGAGCCAGTCTGGAACCCTGGGCGCAAGTTGACAGAGGCGCACAGCGCCCAAGCCCAGCGCGAGCCTGCCATCTCTCGCTATGGCTGCAGCCCAGCTGGAGGGGCCAAGTTCGAGGCCTTGGCACGGATCGGTCTGCCTGCAGTTTCCAGGGAGCCCCAGCAGGGGGCGCTGTTCAAGCCCCTCAGGGTTTCGGCGCGGCGCTCTGAAGTGCGCAGGATGAAGACCCGGACAGATGGAGCTCTGCAGCCCAGCCGCAAGCAACTCTGGAGGCCGGATTTGCAGGTTAGGGGTTCCTGCGCTTTTCCTTTCCTGCAGCCCTTTCCTTTCCGCCGCAGGTAGGTGCCAGTCACTTGCAGGTGGACGACTACCGGACGCAGTCACCTTCTGTCTCCATCCAGGGTCCCCGCAACCAAGTCGGCCCTTTCGGTATTTTTATTCTTTGGGTACGCAGGGACCGTCGCCTCTGGTGGGGCCTCTGGGCTCGGGAGCGCGCCCCAGGGATAAGGGCTCTACACTAAGCCCGAGCGCTCCACACCCGGGTTTTGGTCTATCTATTGTTCAGTCCACCTCCACGATCTCGCCCCTCCACTCTCCCCACCTAGACCAGTGGGGCCAGAGTTCCTGGACAAGTGGGACATCTCTGAACCGCGTTTGGGCAAAGAGGGTTTATAAAGGAACTTGTTCTCCAGCGACCTTGAGGTGAACTTAATCACTTCAATCCGTTCCAAGTTTATTGTTGGAAGGGATTGTTTCAGTGATCTTTTAAAAAGCTACTGAGTTTTTCACAGTGTTAGTCACCTAACTGATCCCGACTTGTGATAAGTATTTAGCCACAAATTCACTTAGATTATGGTATTTAACAAATTAACATTTACATAAATATCAGAGTCGATTATTTGCTTTCTCCACAATAATTGAATGGAATTGCAGGAAAGGTATTCTTGTTCTAAGTCACTTATAATTTCTAGGGAGTACAGATTTATATGACTTTCAGTCAAGAATGCATTTGTAATTTCTGTGGCAAGAGATTTAAAAAGAGCAAAAGAACATATAATAGTAAGGTGATAGAAGGAGACATGGAATAATTTTAAAAACCTGATAATCAAGGAAAAGGAAAAAGTGGCATAGACCCAGGATATATGGTAGAGAGGGTAGAACAAAGGTAGATTTAAAAACAAATGTATCAGTAATTATATGAAATGTAAATAGACAAACAATATCATTGAAAAACAAAGATGGTAAGATCAGTAAAAATAAATCCAATTATGTGCAGATAAAAGTGATACACTATAAACATAAAGGTAAACTAAGGATGAAATTATATTTCTGAATTATTGCTCCTAACATTTTGAGAAGGAATTTTACATCTAAGTTAATGAGGGATATTAGTCTGTAGTTTTCTTCTCAGATCACTGTCTGGTTTTGGTGTTAGAGTAATGTACACCTCATAAAGTTAGTAGAATTTTTTTTCTTAAATATGGGATAGATTCATCTTTGAAACAAGGTGAACCTGGAGTTTTCCAGGTTTGTGGGAAGGTTTTAAAGAATAAAATCAATATATTGATAGTTGTGTTTACATGAGGCCTAGGGTGACAGAAGGCTTTTAAAAAATTGTTCTTCACAACTTCTATATATAATATTATTTACCATCATTGACGTAAGACTATGCAGCTATCAACAGACTTTGAAAGAACTAAAAAAGGAGGCTATTCATTAGTCAGAGTGGAATTAGAAATTGATTAACAAAAAAATACTATAAATTCCCCCAAATGTTTCTAAAGTAAGCACTGTAATTCTAAATAATGGGGGGTGGGGTGGGGAATAACTCACAATGGAAAGCAGATTTTAATTGAATTATAAACACTACATATAAAAACATGTGAGTGGCAACTAAAGTAATGTTTTCCAAGGTAGTACTGAATAATCTAAACTTTCATTTCATTTGTTATAGTTACTTCTTCTGATAGTCAAATTTGTATCTACTAGCAGTAGACAATCCATCAAAACATCATAAAGAGATAATAAATTTGAAAACCCTCTTACTGGAAGATACAACAGTAGTAAATGTGCGGTTTCCTTCTCCATGAAATCACGTACAATAACAAGACCACCTCAACGGAAGTATTTCCTACTGCTGTTTTGATGGACACTCAGGATGGAAGGAAATTTATACTTCAGATAGGTAGACAACGTGTATAGTGGAAGATTGGTGGAATTTCAAAGGAAGTTGGGAAAGGAGTCAAACTAGAGAACGATTTTCAAACAGGTTAATTTTATGGTTAGTTAAATGTGGAAGATGTGGAAATAAATAATAAATCTTTTTTTGGAATGAATGTCAAAAGGACACCTTGTTTAGCAGAGGATGGTTTCGATCCATCGACCTCTGGGTTATGGGCCCAGCACGCTTCCGCTGCGCCACTCTGCTAGCCCAGCTGATTGCTGCCTTGTTCTTCCCCTCAATGAAGATAAACTTTTTCCTCTAAGAAAAAGTTCATTTTCTATTTCCTTCCCACCTAGTGGTCCTTTCAGTGCCCCCCTCCTCTCCCAGCATGTCAGAGACTCTCTTCTGCACAACCAAACAGTTCCGGCCGCTCTTCTCCAGGTCTGCTCTTTGGACCCTACAGGCGAGTCAGGGGTGGGAAATCTGTCCGCCCCTAGGAGACGATAGTTGTTCAGAGGGAGCCGAGGTAGAGCGCACCCCGAAATTCCGGCCCCACCCTTCTCGGGCAGGATCGGAGGGTGGCTGCCACTCCCGATGGACACTAACCGTCTCCTTTGTTTCCGGTAAAAGATAAAATATGCCAGACAATCCTTCAGATAAAAGAGAGGCTTTTTTAATTTGCCTACAAGGGCGCACGATTTTCAAAGAGAGCGGAGCCCCTGGAATAGAATAAATTGAATTTATTCTATTCCAAATTATTACAAATTATTACATGGCAGCCACAGTTTCCAGTGAATCCCTCTTGGGGCTGTTTTGATTAAAAATAAGGAAGGAAAGGAAAAGAAAACAAACAAAAAACTAATAAAGTTAGGCTCCCCCTTTCCCGAGGCTTCTATCAGAGAACAACGCATAGGGCGTCTCTTGATTGCAGCTCCCTCTGCGGTGACGCTGGGCAGGCATGTAGGGGCTGGAAACCTCTGCTCCTTCGCGATGCCAGGCTTCCGGATGATGAGCTGGGTGTTCGTTCAGCCCCAGGGCTAGTCACGGCTTGCAAACTAGTCTTACTTTTTCTCCTTTTACTCCATTTCTCTGTCCACGATGGAACTTTAGGGGCGGCCTCGGCTGCATTTTCTCTCGTGGTAAAAGTGACAAGCCTAGCTGCTCGCACAGCCCAGAACCCTCATCCCATTCCCAGCCACCTGCTTTCCAGCAGGGAGCAGAGTTGGGGGCGCCCTCTCTGTCCCCCACTTCTTGCAGCTGGCGCACTGGCCTGTTCCGAGAGCAATGGGTTCCTCGGAACTAGCGCCCCCTGGCGGACATAGATAAACATCGTTTGTCACCGCGGGTCGATCTCGGTTTTCTGCGTTTCCAGCAAGGAAGCTCTTGCTTGGAACAGTTTTACTTTGGAGTTTAAGACAGTCTAGGTGGGTCGAAGATCCTATCAGAGATTTCCTCAAGCCAAGACGAGGACAGGGGTGGCCTTGAGTTCCGAGACATACGTTTTCCCAGACTTGCTGGGGGAAGGAACCCAGAGCCAGAGAACCTGACAATAGCCTGGCAACAATATTCTGAATCCAAGGAGAATGAGGCTAGTTATTACTTTTGGGTTTTATCATCCTTGATCACCGTCACCTCAAGGAGATGTTGCCATCTTCAAATTGAAGCCATTCAAAAATCAGTGTCTTTTCAAACTTTCCTGACTGCCTCGTAGTATCAGAAATATGTTTACAATCACAAATGCAATATGTATGCAAACACACATCTCTCTATTCATAGATATTTTGAATCTATCTATCTGTGCTAGCTATGGAGAAACACACACACACACACACACACACACACAGCACAAGCCAATTTCATCAAACCATATTTTACTACATGGCCTTTCTTTTGATATTTCCTCTTCCTATTCTATTCCACTTTACTCATCAAAATACCAGTTGTGAGCTTTTCTAGTATATTGATTTTTACACCCATTCACCTCTGAGTTACCAGATGATTTGAAAAACACCCTCATGTATATAATGATATTAGAAATAGCTCAGCCTTCTGGAGTCAGATAATGGAGTGGAAGATAGTGACCTTTCCATTCTGCTGGGACCAGTAGTCAAAGGGTTAAGAAAAGGGTTAGAAGCCACCAGCTTTTTTTGTTATCACACAGCAATCAGTTTTAACTCAGAGAGACTCTCCACAGGTCCCTATCTGCACATTCGTGCAAGGGAAATAACACAATCTATAGTACTTTCTGAATCTGGTACTTTTTTTTTTTTCACCACTGTAGCATATTTGTAAGTTGTTTTCTTTCCCCTCTATGTGTGGAAAGATTCTTGCCTGTGTAGCTAAGTATATATTGATCCTTACCCCTTAGAATATACTTTGCTGTTTATTCCCCTATTTTATTATAATCAACATATTATTCTAATGTGGCTCCCCCTGCTTGGAGAATTCTTACCTCAGGCATCTATTAGATTCACCTCCTCTCCTCTTTAAGCCTCTTTCTCTGGTGAATTCTCTCACCCCCTCCCCACACCTCTGGCCTACACCCCAGCTCTTGTATGAGTAAATAAATCTTTTTTAAAAAATGAAGAGATGTAAATGACACCAAGACAACAATCCTTATTTGAGTACAGTTGTAGAAGGGGGAATAAACAAAAGAAACCATCTATTGCAAGCAAGTATTTAGAGAATGCCTAATTAAAGCTGTCAGTCCCATTTTTCTGAGCCCCAAGAAATGAACAAAAATGACACAGAAAGGTGTAAGGTGGAAGGAAGATTCTTTAGTGCCATTGGTTCTAGGGGTTTATCTCAGGGAGTAGGGTCTTTGGAAGTTTCTGCATGCCAGGCTCCTGCTCTTTGCAACCTAGGTATCATACCGCTGGACACCGAGTACTAACTTCACTCCATACAGAAGTGACATAAACATTGCCCACCCTAGCCAAAACCTAAATCCCTCCAATTTATCCCCCCACAATGTCGGCGGTCACTCCTTCGAGGAAGAAATTCCTGATTGTTTCATGTCCTCTTGCTTCTGGACTTTGTGGTTGCATCTCCCCTGGTGTTCCTTTCCCCATTTGTCAGTTCCTACCTGCTCTTTGGGTCTCAGGTCAGGCATTATACTTTACCTTCTTCTGGAAGCTTTAGGGGACTCCCCAGGACTGGTGTCAAAGTTTCTGAAATACACTTAGGATTCTTGAGACCATTTCAATTCTATTGATAGCATTTATTGCATGCTGTGTTGTAACTATCTCTTGTGTGGCATATATGCAGATGTCTCCATCCATCTTGGACAGCTCCTGCAAACTGCAGGTTGACATATGCAACCGCTTTCTCTGCATGTATTTAAAATTGCCAGAAATCATTTAAAATCACTAAAAACCAAGCCCCTGATCATTCATCCCAACTTGCTCCTCACCAGTCTTCCTCATCTAGATAAACAGCTACTTCATCTGTGCAGTGATCTGGGAATTTTCTTCTGCTTATATCCTCCATCCTATCCATCATGCCACCTTCAAAATGTATCCTTAATCCAACCAGTTTTTCACTCCTTCCACTGCCACCACATTAAAAATATCTATTAACTCTCACCTAGATGTTTGCGATAGACTCTCCACTACTTCTGTTTCTATCTGCTCTTGGCCCCTTCCTGTCTATTCTAAACGCAGGAGTAGTACAAAATTCTCTAGAGGTTCAAAACTCTCCAGAGGTTTCCCTCTCATTCAGTATAAAAGCCAAATGCCTCTAGTGGCCTGGAAGGGTTTGCCCCTCTCTTCTCTTTCCCTTCTAATCTCCAGCTACACTTGTCGCTTGTCTTCCTCAAACTAATCAGACCTACTTCTGCCTCAAGCCTGCGTTTGCTGTTTCCTCTATCTGGAAAACTCTTTCTCCAAATATATGCTTAACTTATTTCCTCATATTCTTTGCTCAAGTCTTACCCACTCTACATATTTAACATTCCAAAACATTAAACATAACCCAGTCACACCCCCCCCACCATCGTCCCAGTTTCTTTTCTTTTCTTTTTTTTTAATGGAACTGTGGGAGGTCCTATGAGCGAAAATACGGTGGTGTATGACCATCTGGTGCCCGCTGAGAGAAAGGTCCTCTGGATACATTCTTCAAAAACACTGACCCTAAGCCACTGAAAGGTGTGCTCAACTACTCTTCTCTGTCAATGCAAAGCCAAAGACAGCCACCCTGACATTGCCACAAGCCAAATGATGCCGCCCACCTAGTGATTGCCAACCGGGATCCTTCACCCACTCGCCTGTGGCTAGTGGGCGTGGCTACTCATTCTGTATTATGCTTGTTAGGGTTTTTTTATCCAGTAATCCTGGACTCATACTGGAAGAGTAGATTCTATACTGGAAGATTAGACCAGTTGATTCATGACTATTTGATAGAATCCACTGGTAAAAGTCATCAGGACCTAGAGCCATTGTGATGGAAAGATTTTTAATTATTGACCCAAGTATACCTCAGTCAATCTGACTTAAAAAAAATGTTCTTTGGCAAGTTAATAGTTCCAGTTAGCCTAGGATTCAAGGCCATTTTTGTTTTATTGGTTTTTGTTTTGTAAGATTTATTTATTTACACAGACAAGCTCGGGTGCAGGCCAGAGGTGTGGGGTGGTGAGAAGATTCACCAGAGACAGAGCAGGGAGCAGAACAGGCAGATTCACTGAAGTACAGTGCTGAGGGGAGCGGCGGGTGAGGCAGGAGAGGTCTGCAGCGCCATGTGGGAAGCTCCCTGGCTGGATATCGAACTCGTGCTGCAGCGGCTGTGGATAGCTTATTATTGCTGCGCTTAACCAGTTGCTCCAGCAGGGAGGCCCTGTTTTATTGTTTAATAGAAAGGCTAGTTCTTTCTCTCACAGAGCCTACCATTTTATGACTGACTCAATAATGTATAACTTATGTCATCACTGAGGTCCTAGCATTACAGTAACATTTCACATAAGTTATTGTATGTGTAAAATATACTGTTATAGCTATTATACAATTGCAGCAATAATAAAATGCCCACAAAGTACCTAGCCCTTTCACATGTCATCTCATTTAATCCCTAGCGTAACTCTGACATAGGGTCTCTTGTTCTTATTTTACAGATTAAGAACCTAACTTTGGGAAGTTATATTATCTGACCTAAGGTTCCAAAACTAGTAATTGGAGGAATCGATACTCTTAACAAATTAGATTCATGTTTTTCTGAGGTTTTAACCAACACCATGACACATGTCCTCAAATAACGTTTTATTTTACCCGTCATATTGTTCTAACACTGATGAGAAAGAACAATCCTGGCACATGTTGAACAAAAGAATATTATCTGCAGACCTGCTTTAGATGTGGCATTTCACTTAAATTCATAGTTTCAATGAGCTTATCGACAATGTCAAGTGAGGACTTACTGTGTTCTTTTTTTTTTTTTAAAGATTTATTATTTTTTTTATTTATACATACAAGCTGGGGTACAGGCCAGAGGCGTGGGGCGGCGAGAGGGTTCACCAGAAACAGAGCGGGTAGCAGAACAGGCAGATCAGAAATCCACTGCTGAGGGGAGCAGCGGGCGAGGCAGGAGAGGTCTGCCGCGCCATGTGGGATTCTCCCTGGCCGGGTGTCGAACTCGCATCACCGCCGCCAACAGCTCCACAGCACAGCGATTAACCGCTGCGCCACCAGGGAGGCCCCTTACTGTGTTCTTAAGATAGCAACCTTCTTACTGCAATAATTCATTGCATTTATGCTGTTTACCTCACTTTCTGTTAGAATTCATGATTTGCTGAATTTTGAAGAACCAATACAAGGATGAGGAATAGCATATATGGCACGTGGCCTTTATCTTTGCTGAATCCTTAATCACGACAATGCCTTCACATGTGACTCACGCCTGATGTAGAATAAATCAGTCACGATTTAAGAATGACATCTACAGAAGCCTGCATTAGTAATAAATATAACAAATGTAGATCTGAAAAATCAACTAACCAGAGTTTCCAACTTACCATGTGAGTAATTCAAGACTAAAGAGGTAAAGTGACTTATCCCAAAGCAAAACACCCACTGAGTGGCTGAGCTGCAATTAGAATCCAAGAATTCTATAACCCAGAAATAAACCGTGTGGCCATTCTAGGCAGTTAACAGTTTTCAGGATCCCCGTGTTTCTCTGGGAAGGGTCTTCATATTATATAAACTCCCAAGGCATTCAGAGGATTTCTCTCCAGTGTGAGGTGTTTTTTTTTCGTTTGTTTTGTTTTGTTTTTCATATTCAACAGAACAGTTTTGTCTAAAGGTTATCCTACATTCAGTGTGCATATTTGCTTTCTCTCCTCTATGAATTTTCTGGTGTTTTCTAAGATAGGTGCTCTGGTTAAAGGCTTTTCCACATTCAGTACATTCATAAAGTTTCTCTTCAGTATGAATTTTCTGAGGTTTGTTAAGGTCTGTCCTCTGGCTGAAGGCTTTGACATATTTACATAAGGTTTCTCTCCAGTATGAATAATCTGGGGTTGAATAAGGCCTGAGCAGCAATGAAAGGCTTTTCTGCATTCATGACACTGATAGGGTTTTTCACTAGTGTGAGTTTTTTTGGTGACTTGTGAGGTTTGTACTCTGACTGAAGGCTTTTCCACATACATTACATTTATAGGGTTTATCTCCCAGGTGAATTCTCTGATGTTGAGTAAGTCTGGCCTGTCACTGAAGGCTTTTCCAGTCATTTCATTTATTTGGCTCCTCTCCAGTATAAATTCTCTCATGCTGAGTAAGTGCTAAACAGAAACTGAAAGTTTCCCCCACAAACATCCCATTTTTAATGGTTGTCTCCATAACGAGTCCTCTGATGTTGAGTATGTTCTGAATGGCCACTGAAAGTTTTCCTGTATTTGTTACACTTACAGGATTTTTCTCCAGTATGAACCATAATGTGTTGTGTGAGGAATGAATTCTGGGTTTCCTCACATTCATTACATTTATATGGCTTCTCCCCTGTGTGACCTCTCTAATGTTGAGCAAGTTATGTACTCCTTCTGAAGGATTTTCCACATTCCTTACATTCATAGGGTTTTTCTCCAGTGTGAGTTCTTTGATGCTGGATAAGAGCTGAAGAATCACTAAAGGCATTCCCACAGTCACTGCATTTGTATGGTTTCTCTCCATCTATATTCTGTGTGGTTGAATGAGGTCTGAACAGTAACTGAAAACCTTTCCACAGTCATTGCATTCAGAAGGCTTCTCACCAGGATGAATGATCTGATGTCTAATGAGAGCTGAGTGATCGCTGAAGGCTTTCCCACATTCATACATCCATAGGGCTTTCCTCTGGTGTGAATTCTTTGATGTTGAAAAAGACATACTCTCTGACAAAGTTAGAGTATTCTCAACAGGATGGCACTAGAATATGAATAGAAAGGAGAACCCAGAAAAAAATCTTCATGTATATGTTAATTGATTTTGACTAGTGGTAAGATCCTTCAGTGGGGAAAGGACAGTTTTCAACAAATGTATAGAAAAATTGAATAGCCACATGCAAACTAATGTGGTATCTTTAGTTTACACCAAATACAAAAGGAACTAAAAGACTTAAGTGTAAAACTATAAAGCTGTTAGGATAAAACACAGGTAAAAATCTTCATGACTTTGGGCCAGACAATGATTTCTCAAGATTGACGCCAAAAGCACAGGCAATGAAAAAAAATAAATTAAACTTCATCAAAATTTAAGATTTTTTTGCAGCTCTCCTGCCCGCTTGTGTCTACGCAGGCATCACTCTTTCCTTTTTTCCTTAACAAACTTGCCATGTGCTGATGAATGAGAAAATTTTTTTGAAACTTTTCAGAGGAAATGGGGGGAGGGAGGAGGAGATGGGGAAGGAGGCAGATGAGGTGTTGGCATCAGTAGTTTGGTGGAGGGTAAGTGAAACATGTGCACATATGGAAAAGCAAAAATGTAACCAAAAAAAATTTTAAAATTTAAAAAATAATTTTTTTTAATTTAAAACTTTCGTGTACAAAGGACACTCCCAAAGAGGAAAAAGACAATCTACAGAATGGAGAAAATATTTGTAAATCATATATCTGATAAGCAATTCATATCTAGAATATACAGAAACTTTCACATCTCAATAACAACAAAAAACCCAATTTAAAAATGGGCAAAGGATTTGAATAGGTATTTCTCCAAAGAAGCTACACAAATAGGCACATGACAAGATTCTCAGCATCACTAGCCATTAGAGAAATGCAAACCGAAACCACAAACAGACACCACTTCATACTGTTAGGACGCCTGTACTAAAAACAGATACAAAACCCAAAATAGAAAATACAAGTGTTAACAAAATGTGGTGAAACTGGAACACATGTGCATTGCTGTTTGGAATGAAAAAACATGTATTCACTGTGGAAACCTGTTTGGCAGCTTCTCAAATAGTTGAACATAGTATTTCATATGATCCATCAATTCCACTCTTAGATCCATGCCCCAAAGAATTGAAAACAGGGACTCATAAACAGTGTTCATTGCAGCACTATTCACAATAGCTAGAAATAAGCCATGTTCAATAAGCAATGAAAGGAAAAACAAAACTCGTTATATACATACAATGGAATATTTTTCAGTCATTAAAAGGAATGCTGATACATGCTATAATATGGATGAACCTTGAAAGTATTATCATTGAAACAAGCCAGACATTAAAATTTTGGGTTTGCATGTAAAGATTCCACTTATATGCATATCTACATTAGGCAAGTTTTTAGAGATATAAACGGAGGCCACGACAGGTTGGGAGGAGAGAGTAATGGGGAATGAGTCTTCAGTGGGATCAAGGTTTGTTTTGGATGATGAAAATATCCTGGAATTAGATAGTAGTGGTGTTTGCATAATATTGTGAATATACTAAAATTTTCATTTACCCTTTAAAAGGTTCAAAATGGCAACATTGATGTTCTGTATATTTTAATTAAAAATATAATTGAAATGTTAAAATTGTAATTAAAATATAATAGAAATAATAAAATTAGATTGTCTCCAGGTCCCTTTTAGCTTTAACATTTGGCGCCTGCTCCTCTCTGCTTCATGTTTCAATTAACCTGGATTATTCTATGGTACTTGCACACAGTTGTCATATACCTAACCTAACAGATTTGCTCATCCTTCCCACTCTTCTAGTTTACAGACATTTTTACAGAGTGCCCTCTGCTCTATATGCCATTAGGTCTTTTCTAACCCTTTAGTGCAGCACTTGCACCCATTGTTGCAACTATACTACTTGGCATTAAATTTATCCGTAGAAATGTGTTTTCCTTTAAACCTACTTGATCAGGGCGGGTCCTGAATTTATTCTTTATGTCTCTTGATGGAAATTTGAGAAATGACCTACATTTATTTGTAGTTAAGCATCTAGACCGTGCTAAAAGCCTGTTTCTTCAGAGATGGACTGGAGAGCACCTGCGGCAGAATCATCTGGGATGCACGTTGAAAAATGCACTGTTGGTGGGACCCCCCTCAGACCAATGAGTCAGTCTCTTGAGTGTGAAGCCTGGGGGTCTGTCTTTTAACCAGCTCCCTTGGTACGCTATTTTAAACTATTTAAGAACCATTGGTTTGGGTTATACTTGATAGAATCGCTTAAGGTCATCAGAAGCTCTACAAGATCTGCTTTCTCAGGCCTCTGGGTCCAATTTCCCAATTTCTCAACTTTTCACGCATCCGAGGAGGGGGATTTTCCCAGACCTCCCGCAGAGTTTGAGCACAGCCGGGCGGTCCCGGCTCTCGGGCGCAGGCGCAGAGCCAAGCCGCTCGTTTGTTGCCGTTTGTGCGGGTTCTCTAACCGGTGGTGTAAACTGGAGAATTAGGACCCGGCGGTAGATCGCGTAGTGACTAAACCCTCAGTCTGAGCAGGACATGATCAGGGCTCCGAGTGGAAAAGTGAAGCCGGGAACTTGGGAGCCCTGGAGCCGCAGGTCAGCGCAGGGGCTTCCTAAAATCCTTCCGGCTTCCCCAAGCCCGGTGCGCGCAGGTTCCGTGGAAGCTCGGGTCCCTCCCGGGGCGTGTCCTGGTGCTCGCAGGGAGGGCTGTGGGTGAGTGGGGCGCGGAGGGCCTGGGGTCGGGGCCGGGCCGGGTAGATCTGGAGGCTCCAAGAAGACGGGCAAATAGGCTGTGTGTGGTGTGATGGCAGATCGGGCCGGAGGCACCTCCGTGGTGGCTCAGGGTGGTCCCTCCGCAGCGCTGACAGCGGGCGGCGTCCTGCGGGGCGGCCCGGGAGATGGAAAGATCCGAGTTACGCTCTGCACCCCTCTAGCTGGGCAAGGGAGGGCTTCGGCACCGGAGAGTTTCCCAGGTGCTTACCATGTGCCAAGCGCCGCTATTGCGAATTTTTTTTTTTACCTGCATTAACTAATTTTATCTTGCCATTAAGTCCATGAGATGTACTGTTATTATCCCATGTTACAGATAAGAACATAGAGGCACACAGCGATGAAGTACCTTCCTTGAAGTTACAAAGCTTGTGAGTAACTTTATTTTGTGGTTCTGATAACGAGAGCAGATCCTTGAACATAGTAGATGTTGTTTATTTGTTAGCTGAGTTATTGACGAATTCTGTATATCAAATTCTGTGAACTTAATGTTTTGAGCCAATTTCCAGGGACTCTGTTACCCAAAAACTACCTCCTGGTAGCTTTGGGGACCGACCAGGTTTTCTCTGATCTGGGACTGAACTGAGGCTGCCGAGGCTCTCCTACTGATTCCTTTGCGTGTTGGCAAAGGCTCCTGGAAGCCATCAGCTCAATACCAGAAAGCAACACAGCTGGACGAGAGCAATTACAGAAACTTCAGACCCTGTTTCCTTCTGAATGACATAACTTCTCAATTTTGAAGGCGCTAGAAATAGGGAGAATTCTTCCTGAATTAGGAATTATGAGGAAGTGGCATGATACAAAGACTTTCAGATGGTTAGGGTGACAGGAGGTGGCCAGTGCCGTTAGGGCTGGAAAGTTAGGATCTGATAAAGAACAGACTGAGTACTGTAATTGAGAGAATAATTATTTGGTTGGGATACAGTACCTGTAATAAAGTGTCTAAATAACATGAGGAAGGAAGGAGGAGAAGAGAAAATGAAAGGAATAATGTTGGCGGTACCCCTTGGATGGAACCTGGGTAAATATAAATATAAATATGGGGAGAGGACTTTCTAACCTCTCTGAATTATATTTTGGGGCTTCTCCTGAGACTTTTGTCAAAGCCACTGGCCCTCCTTTCCCCATTCCATGTGCATTCTACCAAGCCAGGAGAAAGAACATGTCTGTCCATTCTCTAGAGCAGCAGCTCTTGAAGGGAGCCTCATAAATCTTTTGAGAGCATCTTTCCTTAATGGACATGATCACAATTTTAAAATTAATTCAATCAAAGTAAGTACAACAATAACATAAGCTTGTGTTATACAAGACATGTAAATACTTTGCCTTCTTTTAACTTGTAGCATTCACAGAAGCTTATGAGGAGAGACAAGATATACTAGCAATGATGTTTTAAGAGTGGAACCAGGTTTTTAGAAAGGTACGTAACTTTCTCAGGGATGCACAAGCCTACGGTACTGGCGTGGTGTCAGCTGCCTTCTTTTTCAACCCTCAGAAGAAGTAGGGAAGTTCTACCCTCCTCACTTTTTTTTTTTTCTTTTTCTTTTTCGGCGGCCTACCCTCCTCACTTTTATCTCATACCCATGAGAGGAGATTAGATAAAGAAGCTAGATTATATGCCCCTCATATCACCTAGAGTATGGGCTTGGCCCAGATTCCTCCCCTTTACCTTTTATCGTTAAAGAATTAGGGACCTAACCCAAATATAAGTGTCTATTGTCCTTTTCTTTGTATCTGAGAGGAAGTGGGATTATTTGGGGGCATTTGTTTTAATCCTTAGGGTGGCCAATTGTAGATGTCAGTAGACCAGTGATTCTGGGTACTTAATAGTAAGACCTATTTCCATCTTTGCCTTTGGCCAAAAAGAAAGCCAAGAGGAGGTGGAAGAGGGAAAAGCAACTGTTTCACTCACTATAAGATCTACATCTCACTTAAGGATTCTTTCTTCTTTTCTGAAAATTTGTGTCATCTCAATACAGCTGTTTCTTTTAGTAGAACTTCCCTTCTTAGTGAGTCTGTCAAATTTTGCCAAGTGTGGGACTATCCCCTATTTGCCTGCTGATTACTTTTAATGTCTTCCTCAATACTCCCCTGCTTTAGTTAATCATTCAGTTATTGAAGATCAGATTTATTGGCCTCTTTCTTAAACGGTTTCTTCTGAAAACATTAGTTTCGGAGAAACCTTCATCTCTCATATGCCTCTCAGGATTTGAATAAGAGTCACTTCATTCTATTTTTATCCCTTTGGTCTAGGCAGATGGGTATGTGTCCCAGAATTTGGGATCTAAAATTAAACTCTAAGAATCAGAGAGCCTTGGACCAAACAATCAAGTCCAACATCTCAGACTTAAGACCAAGAAGGAGACATGAAACCAGATTAATTATTTCCTCCTGGTTTTTACATAACCACAAATAGAGCTATGACCAAAATCCAGATTATTTGGGTAAGTGTTTATACCCAGGGCCTCTGATACGTCACGTTTCATGTCAAGGATGCCACTTAGCACCACGGTGGCACTGTACTGGGGCTCAAATTTCAATCCTGAGATAAGTCTTTTTTAAAACTTTATTTATTTATGCATACAAGCTGGGGTGCAGGCCAGAGGTGTGGGGTGGTGAGAGGATTCATCAGAGACAGAGTAGGGAGCAGAACAGACAGATAAACTGAAATCCACTGCTGAGGGGAGCAGTGGGCAAGGCAGGAGAGGTCTGCTGCGCCATGTGGGAATCTCCCTGGCTGGGGCTCAAACTCGTGCTGCAGAGGCTCTGGATAGCTTCATAGCGCTGCACTTAACCCGTTCTGCCACCAGGGAGGCCCTAAAGAAAACATTTTAATGAGAAAAATTAGGAGTTCAAAGATGGGCAGGAAGAATAAGCAGAGATTCCCATATCCTCCCATGTTCCCAGCAGCAAGGTTGCTGGACGCGGGTGCTCTGCTGGACACTCAGTGTAGGTCAGCGCTGTTCTTCCTTCTTATAAGGCAAGTGCAACAACAGTCTCTTCAGTGGGGAGCTAAATAGACTGCTTGGTGACAGTTGAATATGGGTTACCAACATTTTAAAAGGAGTCATCTGGGCAAGGCAGCCTAATACCTGGAATCCTTGGGAAGCGTTGGCCCTGGTGGCAGAAGGAGGAAGCCACCTGTCCAAAGGAAGCTGAGTTTATGTTTTAGACCCTCTTACTATGAGAAGAATGTCGGGTGGGAAGCTGGTCCCCAGCCAGCACATTTTTCAGGCACCTTAGTTTCTTTCTGGACAGTTCAACTTGTCAGTTCATAAATACTTATATTAGATACAAGTGCTTAATTATATTCCCCTAGGTCTGAGGCATTGGGACTAAAAAGTTCCATATGTGATTCTGATATGTACATTTTAACCTTCCTTTCAGAACCCAATTCCAGATAACCTATTTTCTCCAGCCACTCCTGCCACAGTCTCTGCAAAAGTTCATGCAATCTTTTCTATAAAATAAGTATTAAGATTGAGCTCTGAATAGTCCCGTGTCTCCAGGACCAACAGTCTTGTGTTATGTCATTTCTAACCAGCAGTAATCCCTGCATGGGAACTGGACATGATCGTCCCATTGGACAGAGAACAAATCATAGAAACTGAATCTTCAGGGAGCTGTAGAGGGAGTGACCACATATACCTGTCTAGGTGAGTCGTATTGTGGAAAGACCACAGGTATGATATTTAGGAGTCTAATGTTCTAGTTTAAATTCTAGCAATTGCTGGCTGATTTAAGTGAGATACTCTGTTCTCTATTTGCCATATAAGCAAATTGACTTAGATGAGCTCCACATTAAGCTCTGCTAGGATAACTGTTAAACTTCTGATAGTCTCTGATTATAGACGTGTTTGGAAGAATAACTAAATACTTGGACGGAGGGCTGAGCCACAGTGGGGACAGTGTGTTGGTTAGCATTTCTGAAATTTTGTTCTCTCTCAATGCCAAGAAAATAGTTTCATCCAAGCTTGATAGTATCCTTTTTACTTTCTTTTTGTGGAGTTATCTTTTTTATACTTGAGAGTACTTGCTCTTCTCATTCCTTTACCTAAGTACATGACCAACCAGCTACCATAACTAATAGTTCATTTTACTTTTTAATACCCTACTTCTTTTCACTGGTTTACCTGTTCCTTTCCACTTTTTGGCTTTGCATATTACCTAATCACCTTTTCCCCATTTCTTCATGTCTCCATGCTCACCATGCCCACCAACAAAATCTCTGCCCAGTATCTCTTCTGGCTGTGTTCATTTCTCTTCCACTATCCCTTTTTTATTTTCTCTCCACATAAAGTTGCTAGTGTACAACGAATTGCATAAATATGTTGTCTTTTCCTTTGCTGTTTATTTTCCTAGCTCTCAAGACGAGACCTGGTGACATTTGCATTTTAAATGTCTTTTAGGAAGGGAGATTTGAACTGAACCAAAGCATCACATGAATCAGGCTATTTGGGAAGAATTGGGGTTTCCAGGGTCAGCAATGGAAAGTCTCAGAGGAAAGACTGCCCAGTCTCCTATAAATGAAGAAACTTATACAAATGAGGGCCAGTTATCAAGGCAGACAAAATTTCCTGTACAGAAGAAATCTTATGAGAAAACAGCAATTAAAAAAGTATCAATGACACTCAAGGAGATTTTCACTGGGGAGAGAGGCCCTGAATCCAGTGAATTTAATCTAAGCCCAAAACTTAATACACTGCAGAAAATTCCAAAGGGAGCTACAGCCTGCCAATCTAGGACAACCTCCAAAGATAGTTCAGACTTAATCAAACACCAAAAACGCTTTCCACAAAAGAAACCTTGTAAATGCAATGAATGTGAGAAAGCCCTTAGTTACCAATCAGACCTTATTGCCCACAATCGAATCCATGGTGGAGAAAAACCTTTTGAATGCACTGAATGTGGGAAAACTTTCGGCCGAAGTACACACCTTATGGAACATCAAAGAATTCACACTGGAGAGAAACCTTATGAATGCAGTGAGTGTGGAAAAGCTTTTAGCCGAAGTACACACCTTAGTCTACATCAGAGGATTCACACTGGAGAAAAACCATATGAATGTAGTGAATGTGGAAAAGCATTTAGCCGAAGCACTAACCTTAGTCAGCATCAGCGAACTCACACTCAAGAAAAACCTTACAAATGTAATGAATGTGGGAAAGCCTTCAGTGACCGTTCAACCATAATTCAGCACGAACGAATACACACAGGAGAGAATCCCTATGAATGCAGTGTATGTGGAAAAGCTTTCGGTTGGATCTCATCTCTCATTGAACATCAGAGAACACACACTGGGGAGCACCCTTATGAATGCAGTGACTGTGGAAAGGTGTTCAGTCGAAGCTCATCCCTGGTTGAACATCAGAGAATCCACACTGGAGAAAAGCCCCATGAGTGCAGAGAGTGTGGGAAAGGCTTCAGCAGGAGCTCATCCCTTGTTATTCACCAGAGAACTCACACGGGAGAGAAGCCTTACAAATGTAATGACTGTGGAAAAGCCTTCAGTCAGAGCTCAACCCTCATCAGACATCAGCAACTTCACACTAAAGAGTGAGATCCGAGTTTTTACTGATGTCAGTACAAGAGCACAGCTGCAAAAAAAAATATATACTTGTTTGGATTTTCCTTCCTTATTAGTTACAAGCCAGTTGCAAGCTAACCTTCCTTCTTTCCTTCTTTTTCCTGTAATCTAAATGATCAAATAAGTGGTCAATACAAGGGACTGATGTATTCAGTCTAATATTTTGGAGGGCTCCAACCTTAGAGTGTATAACTGACACCATGTAGCTCCTCATCTTCTCTAGTCCATGGGAGTTGTTTCCCCGAACAACCAGTGAACCCAGTTTCCCAACCACATCAGTCCCTTCACTTAAAAGGAAATCGTGTGTGTGTGTGTGTGTGTGTGTGTGTGTGTGTGTGTGTGTGTGTGTTTTCCTGTCTGATGGCTCCTATAGCAGAAAAGAAGAAGCTAGCTTCAGAATAAGACTAAAAGCTTTCCATCCTTTTGGGGATAATAATGTTGAGGTAAATTCAGTCTCTACACTTACAAAGACAGGTTTTTCTCTTCCTTCCTCACCTATTTTTGCTGTCACATATTTTCCTCCAACTTTAACCATAGCTTTACTCAAATGCCTAACTAATCCTAGTTTATTTGATCTATCCTTTTAAAGAATATACTAAAAATCTTTCATTTCTTCATTATATTGAAAAAGAAAATGCTGCCTTATTTTTTAACATTTTTTTTCTTTTGTTTACAGACATCATTAAGCTTAAACACTCTGGCTCTTACTCTCACCAATGTTGTAAAGCTGATGTTTACACCGAGGACAAACTCGGTGCTTATTTCTCAGTCCTTTTCCTACTTGACATTTGCAGAATTGGCATGTTTGGCCACTCGTATGCCTTAAAATTTGAGCTTCTGGGATCCATGATTAGAGGCTGATCCTTACTTTTCCTACCTCCCAGCACTCTTCTGGTTAACAATGATCAGTTTTGTGACTTTGGGCTAGAACTGGACCAGAATAATATCATTTTATCAGGTTATAATTCTTGAGGTTATTCAATTAGATTGTAAAACTTCCTGAAAAAGGAAGTCTTATTTTAATCTTTATAAAATATCCCAAAATGCTGAGTAGTCACTAAATGACCTGTAATTCTTGCTTACTGATTTCTCTAGCTGCTGTAATTAGTCTACTAAACTTCATATAAAATGGCTTAATCATTGATTTCTTTGTTCTCTATTCTTACTGCTGCGGACAAATCCTCAGTAGTTCTGACCGAAATAATCGTTGCTGCCTTTGTCTTCCTGTCTATCTAGCTGCTTGATTAAACTACCACTTTGTTTAAAAGGAACAGCTTCTCATAATCCCCAGGAAACACCTCAAACTGTGTTCAGTGTCTCCCACAGTTGGATCTACAGTTGACCCTTGGAAAAAAATGGGTAAGGACACTGACCCCCACACAATTGAAAAATCATGTATAATTTTTGTCTCCCCCAAAACTTACCTACTAATAGTCTGCGGCCGACTGGAAGCCTTACCAACATGAATAATCAATTAACACATACTTGGGATGTTACATGTATTATGTACTGTGTTCTTAGAATAAAGTAAGCTAGAGAAAAGGTGTTAAGAAAATCATAAGGAAAATAGAATACATTTAGAGTGCTATACTGTTATTTATGAATACCATAAGTTTATGTCATCTCTTATTAAGAAATTGTGTGTATAAGTGGCCCACACAGTTCAAAATCATTGCTCAGGAATCAACTGCATTTATTTGCTTTCCATTATTCCCCAATGCATGTGAGTAGGCCTATTCTTTGTTCCTTACTACATCCTTCTCATGCTTGGCTTCTTCTCAAAGTATTCCACAGCAACCCTTTTACACAGCCTACTTTCTTCCTTGTAACTCCAGAAATCCTGTCCATTTTTTGAAAGGCTCTGCTCAAGTCCTGCCTCTTCTGTGATACCTGCCCTGCCTTTGTAGGAGTCCTTTGCAGTGATGGTTGTATTATTCTCCTGTATTACACACTAACTTATAGTTCTCTGGTTCTTTCAGGTGCTTTTTTCCATAAACTGCTTTGAAGTCAATTGTCTTAAATCTCTTAGAAGACCAATCTAATACATAGTACGGTACAGTCTTGGACTCTAGTTTTAATCTAAACTAGGAGGGATTGGGCCTCCCTGGTGGCGCAGCGGTTGAGCGCTGTGGAGCTGCCAGCAGCGCGCAATGCGAGTTCGACGCCCAGCCAGGGAGAATCCCACATGACCCAGCCGGGGAGAATCCCACATGGTGCGGCAGACCTCTCCTGCCTCGCCCGCTGCTCCCCTCAGCAGTGTATTTCTGATCTGCCTGTTCTGCTCCCCACTCTGTCTCTGGTGAACCCTCTCGCCGCCCCACGCCTCTGGCCTGTACCCCAGCTTGTATGTATAAATAAATCTTAAAAAAAAAAAAACTAGGAGGGATTAATAATGTAATCTCTAGTCTTTTGAATGGTGACATAACCTCATTCTATTGTCACCCTGTTTATCCTTTAATTATGTACATTAACTCTTGCTTAGAGCTTCGGGGATATAGGTCCTCTGGTTTTCCACTTTATAAGACTATTGTAACGAGTAAGTGATTGTATTCATGTTAGGTGATGAAAACAGTGCCTGATATATAGAAAGAGTACAATAAATGCTAATTTTTCTGATGCTACTGCTTCACAGCTACCTGAAGCCTTTCATTTCAGTCCCTGTATGATCTGTACTTCATTAACAGGTCACAATCAAATAAGTTAGAAAATATTTCTTTTAACTGCAGTAATAGGCAATAGCCATCAAAACACATACAAACCATGGGGGCCTTCCTGGTGGCGCAAGGGGTTAAGTCTCAGCACTATGAAGCTATCCCCAGCCAGGGAGCTTCCCACATAGTGCAGCAGACCTCTCCTGTCTGGCACGCTGCTCCCCTCAGCAGTGTGTTTCAGTCAATCTGCCTGTTCTGCTCCCCACTCTGTCTCTGGTGAATCCTCTCAACCCCCCCCCACACCTCTGGCCTACACCCCAGATCTTGTATGCATAAATAAATCAATCTCTTTTTTTTAAAAAAAGACACATACAAATCAGCATTAGAGAAAGGATAAAGTACCCAGAAGCGCAAGATCAGGACAAGTTACAGTACAGTTATTCAATTAAGGATACAAACTGAGAAACTGGCAACCAAAGTAAGAGAGTCATTTGCTTACACTGTACTTGGAAGGAAACAATGCCCATTCTTCATAGAAAGCAAAATTTTCCTAATAGATTTAGGATGAATTTTTCCATTGGCCTTCATGTAATTATACAGTGCATTTCATAGCAAAGCAATAAAATACTGTATCCTCCACAATACCTAGCACATAATAGGTTCTCCAGTGAATATTTAGATCATAGAATGCTCAGAAAGGCAGGGGTGAAGATTGTTTCTTGGGATGTAGTGGGGTTAGAAGGAGCAGGAGATAGAGTGTATTAGATAATCAAGTACTTACTGAGTATTAAAAGAAAAGCTCTTTTCACACATTGAGTCATTAAAGTCACATTATGGGATGAATAAACTAAAGTTTACTGGTGTTAGTAACTTCTCCAAGGACCAGGATTTGACCCCAGTTCTTCTGACTCCAATAATGAGCCTCTTAAGCTGGACCCTGGAAAGATCTGGAAAAAAATGGGAACTGTGAAAACAAAGGTTTAGAAGTGGAAAAAGTCCTCAGTTTGTTCCTGTCGGTGCACTGGACTACCTATGCCAGGGATTTCAATGAAGAAAAAACATGAGAAAGTTGATTTGGATTGGGTCGATAATAGCAAACCTTGAGCACTAGATCATGTTTGGGTTTAATCTTTTAGACAACAAGGGGATGACTGGGGTTTTCTTGCTCGTGGTAATTAAGTTTGGCTGGGGAGTGACTAATGTGGGAGAGGACACCTGATCGTTTGGAAATAGAAGACAGTGGGTAGAAACCAGGCGGGGAGCCAGTCTTGGAAGAGTGATAATGGGAAACTGAGAGCAGCAATCGGCTGAAGAAAAAGGTAAAGGTAATATCAAGTGAAAAGGGTGACTAGATGTGGGTAACAAAGAAGAACGACCAGTGGCTACGTTCCTTAATTGCTACTGTTAACTTTCTCTGAGCCACTAGGGCATGAACCAAACTTCGGACACACACTCAGCAGTTAGTCGTGAACACAAAACTTAAGTTGAACGTCTGCTAAGATTAAACTGCATCTTTAAAAAGAAGCCAACCTAGAGCAAAAAGCTGTAGGATTTTCGGTGGGAAAGTCGGGTCAGAAGGCAAGAGAGATGAACCCTATTTTAAGGTGAAAAAGGAGGGTCTTCTGCAGGTCCCAAGCAAGCGGACTTACAGCCACGTGGCGAATGCGGAAGCAGAGACCACCTTCAAAATAATCTGCCTTACTGGGAGCCCACACCTAGCCGCCCCTAACTTTTCTGCCAGTCCCTGCAGTGGAGAGAGAGAAAGGTTTCTCCTTGGCCATCCCTTGGCAACAGGAGCGTACCCGCGAGACCACCCGGCCGTTGAGGCGCTCGGGCTGGGGCTGGGGCCGCGTCTGGCCCCTCGCGGCCACCGTAGTCGGGCACCCACCGGGTCCAGGCGTCTCTTCCAATATGGCTGGCCACTCCTGCGCCTCCCGACGGGGTCGGTGACCTGAAGGCCCAGTCTTTGTTCCCGTTCCTTGGGGGAAGCTCTCTGAATCAAGTTCAGCGAAAGAGCCAGGAGGTCCCCTAGTCTGAGGTAGCCCGCGCCACCGGGGAAGCGGGGTTGGCTGGAGGCGCCAGTGCAGGGTCCCCGCGTGCTGCGGCCCCCAGCACCACCCGCCTGAGCACCACCGGAAGTCAGTCGAGGTACGCTCGTTTCGTTTCTTCTTAAAACGATCACTTGGTGCGTTTCCACGGAGAAGCTCGCGTCTGGTCCGCAGTGGAGGTGTTTGTATCAGGAGCATTAGCGCGCCGCCTTTTAGGGCCATATTACAGGAAACAATATTCGGGCCTTACAGGGCTGCAGGCTGCAGCTGCAGGCTCTAGAAGCTCCCTAACTGGACGTCCAACGAGCTGCGTGTGTTTGGTGGGGGGACGCGCAGGGGGCCAATGCTTGCGTATGCAAGGTCTAGCTCTGCTTTATATAAATGTGGTTGTCAGTCAGTGCAGTTCCAATTGGGAGAAAGGTTGTCAAGTGGTGGTTGGTCGAATTTCAACTCTGAGCATGTGGTTTCATGTTCTTTTTGGTGTGGAGAGGCGTGGGCATGCTGGGACAGGCAGGTGGCTCTTTGTTGTACCCGGGACTTGACCCTCAACAGTGTCCTGGCTCTGTTCAGTTGTTACCCGTATTCATAGTTTTTATGTATCATAGTTTTTTTATTTAGGACGGAACTCAGCACCTATGGATTCTTGTTCTCTAACTTCTGAGAAAGAATGGTGTGGTTTAATGCTAGAGAGTGCAAATAGGGTTGGAGGAATAGCACACGACCTTATGAGAAGGAAGAACTGTCTAGGTATAGAGTTTGGGAATAACTGGTGAGTTTTGCGGTTTTCCTTTAGAAGAGGACTGTTGCTTCAGATTGCAGACTTTTGTAATGAAAAGTATTTATTAGTGGTATGAAAAACTTGGCCATGCCTCTCACTTTTAATATTATTTTAAAGCTTTTTGATTCAGCAATTTGGAGCTCTGAGTCATCTCAATTTATTTAATACTTGGATTTAATGAAGAAAATGCCCAGTTGACAATGCTCAATGAATTCATATATTCATTTTTCAATCCCAGTTTATCAAAATTAAGGTATAATTGACATGTAACATTAGTATTAGAGTTTTTTCCTTCTGACTAGAGTAAACATATGTCAATGAGTCAATATTTATATATATTACAAAGTGATTACCATAATAAGTCTAGTTAACTTTATCCCCATACATAGTTATAAAGTTTTTTTTTTCTTGTGATGAAGACTTTGAATAATCTTAGCAACTTTCCAGTATGCAATACAGTATTATTAGCTACAGTGACCATGCTGTGGAATGTTACACCACCCTGACTTATTTATTTTATAACTGGAAGCTTGTGCCTTTGGACCACTTTACCCATTTCACCCACCTCCCCCCTCTGGCAACCACCAATATGTTATCTGTATCTATGGGCTTGGTTTGTTTGTGTGTTTGGTTTTAGAGTCTACATATAACTGAGATCATAGTATTTGTTTTTCTCTGAATTATTTCACTTAGAATATGGATGTGGATCCTAAAGCCAGTGGAACAAAATAAGGGTTTATATCCTGAGTTAAGGGGCTTCGAGCAGGGAGTAGGGGAACTCACTTGATGATGAGATGACTCATGATGAAGAGAAACAACTCTGTGTTTAGGTGTTTGCCCTCCCATAGAGATAGGTTTTTCTGGTAGGAAGGTTATTTCTGGTAAAAATTCCAACTCTGGGTAATATTCCTAATTTTTATTCTTCTTGGTAGGTCATTAAGGGATGGTAAAGTTTTTTTTTTTTTTATGAGCCTCCAAGGCTTGATAGATGTCTGCTCAAAATATCCGCATACCAAATTGACAGGTCTTGGGGAGGCCTGTCTGAACAGTCAAAACTCATATCCTTTCTGTTAATAAACTGAAGGTGGCCTGAATTCTCAACATGTCATCTGACCCTGAAGTGTGTACAGAATCATTCTGCAAGAAGTTGGACAAAGCTTCATGGAGATAAACTAGAAGGATACCAGGACAATCATGTGGATACCAGGACAATTATCCATTAGATGAGACTTCTTGGCCCCCAAAATGCTTCTTGCTCCGTTGACACAAGTTAGTCATTTAGCTTGAACATCAGTTTCCCATTATTTTCACTTCCCCCAAAGGCTCCTCTGATCAGAAATCTGAAATACAGGAGAGTGCTTAAAGAGCAAAATGCTGAGTTATAGTAACTATTACAATAAAGTGACTAATAACTTAGAGTGCTTATCCATAAACTGCTGTTCTAAAGCTTTATGTAAATTAATTCATTGAATTGCTACAAAGCCCTAGAAAAGATGTCCCTGGTGATATGGTCCCTAATTTAAACAGGAGGAAACTGATACATAATCAAGGCCACACACCTAAGCTGCAGAGCTTAGGCTTGAATTTAGCTTTCGTGGGTCTGGGGACCACATCCTTTTAGTCTCTGGGCCCCCCTACCCAGAAGCACATCTTTAGAAATTGGGCTCTAAAGGGGTTTAGTTATTTTTTTGTTTCCTTCCCGAACCATCGGAGTAGGTAATGAAAGCTGTCTTTTTAGTTTTGCTTGTTTTACTAATTTCATAGACCATCCTGGCACTTACAGCAGAAGCTAACAGAAGTGGACTGATAATCTGATATGAGGGTGACATTACTGTGTTGCCACGAGTTCTGCTAAACCCCACCCTAACTCTAGATGTTTATCCCAGCTCTCTGGGATAAAGAGTTCTCTTCCACCATTCTGTTTTCCCCTTTTCCACCTATTGAAGATTTTTTCCTTCTCCTCTTGAATCTCATCTTTTTTAATCCATTATCCTTATGAGACTTTGAAACAAAAGTAAGCCCCACCACTTACCCCTCTTTAATATTCACAGAAATGTTGTGGTTTCACCTTAATGCTAAAGTTCTCCTGTAAAGCTGAAATGACTTCAGTCCCACTTTTTCTGGTTGTCTAACAGGTTCTCGAAACCTAGTTTCAGAACAGTCCCAAACCCCGGAACTTTTTATACCAGAACTTGACTTCTTATACAGCACCCGGGTATGCATAGACTTCTCTACCCGCCTTTGGGTCTGCAGTGATGGGGCTCATAACACATGGATCGCTAACCCTCTTTAATAGCAGGCGGCACCTCCAGGCCCTCCTCCTAGAGCAGAGGTGGATCCTGGAGAACACTGTGCAGCATTCTCCAAACCACCAAGAACCTTTCCTTGACTGGCCTGCAACTCGTGTACTCAGCCTACCGCTGAGAACTACATTTCCCAGAACCCTCCGAGAAGTGCTTGCGTCACAAAGCCCAGATTCCTTTTCCCAGAAGCCACAGGGCAGAGTCCTCCCGCTACTGAAAGAATGTGTTGATAGCAGGCTGACAGGGCTGACAGCAGCAAGGGAAGCTGAGTGAGAGATACTGGTGGGCTTTTTTGAAGGAGGGTAGTCTAACCTGAAAAACATGACACATCTTTTTCAAACGAAGTGTAAAAGTGAATCTTTTACCCCTTTTAGTTAGATTTACTAATTTAACCTCTGTTCTCCACCCTGTGGATTCATTTGCATTTTCGATTTTTTTGTCTGTTGAAGATTTTTTCCTTCTCCCCTTGAATCTCATCTTTTTGAATCCATTATTCTTTGGGCTGTGTGGTTGAAGATGAGTTACTTCATTGATTATTAATTATGCCCTATCAGAGGCCACGATCCTTCTCCCAATACTCACCCTGCCTCCCTCCCTGAAACCCAATACACCACACAGACCTTTGTCCCATCACTTGGCTAATCTCTGGACATACTAGTAAATGTTCTTTCTTTGCTTATATTTGAATATGCTAGATAGAGATCATGTATATTTATATATAACAAAAGTTACAGTTTATACTTAAAATGTTTACAGTATACATTCATCTTGAACATCCCCATGTTATATATTTTCAGTATAATTCTTAATGGTGCCACCAGAAAGCTAACTAATCCTATTCCTGCAGCAGCATTTTTTTGTAGGCTCTCTAAACACCAGTGTTTTTATTTGGTATCCCTAGCAAATGCTTCAGTCTGCTATTGTCATAACAACTTTGTAAAATTATTGTTAATGTTATTGTCAATAGTTGAGATAGTGGTATTATCATTATGTTTACATGCATCAAGAAATACATACAGACAAGTCAAATGTTAAGATGTCTGAGTCTTAAAATTACTCCAGGAATAAAGTCAGGGTTGGGGGAACTGGCAAACAAGATTGGCAAAATATTGACCATTGTTAAAACTGGGGAAAGGATTTAGTGTAATTCATTACACTATGTTCTATTTGAAATTTTTTATAACATGTTTTAAAAATTTTGCACTAGCATTTTTCTGGGAATAATGAGGTCAGCTGATTTCTTCCTGCTTAATTTTCAAATCATTCTTTGGCCACTGCCCAAATGAACCTTTTACGTACACTGTTATTTCTTTAATGATCAGTGGTTCCTTTCCCCAAGACTCATCCTCTCACTAGTTTTTCCACAGTATCTCTGAAACTAAAATAAATCTCAGCTCTGAAACTAAAATAAATCTCAGCTCTTCCCAGAACATCCCTTTACCTTGATGCTCTCCCACAAAGCTCACTGCCCTCCCAGTCTCTCGTACATACATGACTGACAGCTGATGTGTGGCCTTCCGCTCTATTTCATGTCTCCGTTCATTGTGAGTGACATAAATGTGCCTGACAGAGCAGATGTTCAGTGTGTATTTGTTGATGCACTCAATGGCCATGTGGCTGAGTCATCCAGCAAACGTTCTGCCTTTTACGTGGAATCCTGGGGTCCCGGCAGGCAGGACTCCCCATGCCTGTGGGCAATGTAGCATCTGCTGTCTGTGCTTTCTCTCCCACCAGAATATCTCTTTTAAATCCTTGATCCAAAAGTTCACCTCCTCCGCTGCCGCCTTTAAAAGGTGCCTGCCATCTGCTCCCCACCCACAACCTTCTGTCCTTCACACTTTGCAAATCTACAGCTTAGCTCCTATCCGTCCCAGCTTTGTCAGAGGTTCCTTTCTTTCTGCCTTTATATGACTGCTCTCATACTCTTCAATTTTCGGTCTAGCAGGTCTCTTCTTTTTTGAAAACATCATTAAACCCACAGGCCTCTTTTACCACTAAGCAAATGATTTCCCGATACAGCCAGATTGCCATTAAGACTACTATGTATTTCTTCCATTCTCCACCTTACTGTCCACTTATTCCTTAGCCCCTTAAATTTTACCTGTATCCTGGAAACTCAATTATACCTGCTTGTAGAGAAAGGAAAATTAAAACTGTGCTCATCGTGACAGCAGATCCCCCCTGCAGCCTTCTGTCTGAAGACCTGTGCCCACCAGTTAGGACAGACAATTGGACATAAGAACCAATTCAAAAACTTTCATCAGCAATGACCTAAGCTCAGACCACCTTACATGAGGATTCATTCGAAACTCCCCTTGCCCTGACCCAGCCGGCACATACCTTGGGATTGCTGCATGTTTCCTGCGTGCCTTTGGATTGTATTCCAGCCTCATCATGTGTTGGTCAGTAAGATCATGTTCATTGTCTCCTGTGACAAGCTTGAAGATCATTAATTTGCATCTCCCCAGTCACATTCATCATATAGACCCGGGAGGTCACTGGAAAATCAGCCTGGTTTAAACGAGGGTTTCTTGACCTGGCTGCAGGTTCTTCCTCTCTCCGGACAGTTGGTAGCCTGGACCTATGTCACTATGTCACAAAGCTTATTGCTTTTTCCCATACAGAACACCAGACCCATGCTTATCTTATCCAGACTGTATATAAACACTTTGTGGCCTGAGATCACATCAGTTGGTAGTTCTCTGGTGCCTGGCACACCCAACCTGAGGGGTAATACACAGTTTTGTGTCGCTTAATGATGTTTCAGTCCGTGATGGACTGCGTGTACACAGAGGTGCCCATACACCAGCTAGCCCCGGTGTGTGGTAGGCCATGCCATCTAGGTGTATGTAAATACACTCTTCACACAATGAAAAAATTGCCTGATAACTCATTTGTCAGACCGAATCCCTGATGTTCAGGAATGCATGGCTCTGTGTTTAAGCAAATGAGCGGATGATTACTTACGGTAGATGGCCTCACTGACGGGTCTCCTCTGTTCGCCCTCCATTTTGTTTCTGTGTCTTAGCTTTGCCCCACACCAACAGGCTAATCTCTATGGACTGCATAGGGTAGGAGGAGAGAGAACTCAGAATATCATTCCCCCACTGGATCCAATTGTAGAATTCCTCCTTGTGGGTAAGCTGAATAATGGCCTTCCCCCCAAATATCCAGGTGTAATCCCTGAAACCTGTGAATGTTACCTTATAGGGCAAAAAATAAAATAATAAAATTAAATTTTAAAAAAACACCACAAAAAGCACTTTGCAGATATAATTAAATTTAGGATCTCGAGATGGGAGATTATCCTGATTGCCAGGGTGGTGTAATCCCATGTGTTCTTGGGAGAGGAAGCAGGCAGAGATTTGAAGACAGACATGGAAAAGGAGGCTGAGACGGGGGTGGTATAGCCAAAAGCCAGAGTATGTCAGCAGCTACCACATCTAGAGGAGGAGAGAAAGGATTCACCCCTAGAACTTCCAAAAGGATTGTGGCCCTGCCAACATCTTGATTATGGCCCAGTGATAAAACCTATTTCAGACTTCTGGCCTCCAGAGCTGTGAAAATAAATCTGTTGTGTTAAGCCACCAGGTTGTGGTGGCTTGTTGCAGTGGACACAGGAAATGAACACACTCTGCTTTGGCCCTCTCTCTTCCAAGCTCAGGGTGGTAGTCTCTTGCTTCCGCTTTCTGCAGTGAAGCTTCTGGGTCTGCCATCGGTGTCCTCTGGAACTCTGCCTAGAGGTGGAGGGAAGAAAAGGGATCAAACAAAAGAGGCTCCTAAAAATACCTTCCTTCACTAAGTAGACTCTTTTGTCCTGGTCTCCTTGGGCAGTGCTGGGGCCATTCACTTCTTAGAACTGTGGCTCCAGTTTCCCTTGGTCCTGTAGAAATCTGCTCAGAACCGCATTTCTCAGAGGTTCCGCGCACGATACTTTGTCTCACACCTCGACCTTGATGCTTTCTTGCTGCTCCAAGGGTAGAGGTAAAGTCCCTCGCCCTTGTCCAGGGCTGGTTTCACCTATGACCCAGCTCCTGGAAGCCCACTGAGGCAGAAGGGATGACTGAGAATATGTGATGTCATTCATATGGGTTCCTCCTTCCCTTCCCCGCCACACCATCTTCACAGGGACAAATTTACCTGGGGAGAGGCTTCTCTGACCTTTACCTTACAGTGTCAAACTATTTTTCCTGGCAGCTGCACTCTTATCACTAGCTGGACAGAGATATAAATGTAATGATGGCATATTACAGCAGAAGGTAGAGGACTTTTTTTCCTCAACATTAACTTGTTCTATCATATGTCGTAAGCCTTTAGCAACTGCCAACACCCTCCAGCAGTGATAGATCACAAAATGAGAGAACAGGGAACAAAGTAGTGAAGTGTGGTTTCACAGCATGTCTTGTTCCAATCCCCCATGGTTTTCATTTTACATGTTTTTGAAGTAGAGGCAGAATTTCTTCAGGGAAACAACTTGATTCCTGACTCCTGTGCATAAAGATTGTCAGTTGAAACTTGTGCTGTGTTCCTGTAGGGACTCAGACTGGGGTGGCCGGATGGTGACCCCACAGAGACGGACTGGGTGGGTCTCCCCACCCTAAATTTTTTTTAAAGATTTATTTTTTCATACAAGCTGGGGTGCAGGCCAGAGGTGTGGGGCGGTGAGAGGGTTCACCAGAGACAGAGCGGAGAGCAGAACGGGCAGATCAACCGAAATACACTGCTGAGGGGAGCAGTGGGCATGGCGGGAGAGGTCTGCTGCACCATGTGGGAATCTCCCTGTCTGGGCATAGAACTCTTGCAGCAGCCACCGACAGCTCCACAGAGCTGCGCTTTAACCCATTGCGCCATCAGGGGGGTCCGACACCCTAAATTTTTGGTTCTGATGTCCAGACTGATGACTCCACACTGTACCAGGAGGCTGTGAATGGTTTATTATCCATACAGACTCTCTGAGGAGAGTGTGGTAGGCTCCCATGAGAGAGAGCACTAACTTGGGGTGGTATGGTGCTTAAGGGGTGGTACTGGGTGCGGGTTCCCACATGGGAGCAAGGGATTGTGTGGTTTGAACCCCCTTCACCCAGCACACTGAGGGAGTGATCAGCTGGGCTTGCTTATTAGCTTGTTCACATACGGGGCAGGAGGGGAAGAGGAGGCTGACACTGTCAGCAGTCAGACAGCAAAAGTAGAGAGACTCAGTTACAGGGGATTTCTGCATGCAGGGCCAAGAGCCTGTGGGAAAGAACTCACACCACACACTCAGGAGGTGAAGATGGCTATGTATCAGGTGTTGAGAATGGAGTGCCAGTAGCTAGGAAAGGATGGCTTCGACCACTATACGCTGTCTGGCCAGAAAGTAATAATCGCCTGGGGACTGACTCACATCGACCAAACTCATCTGGGACTGATGTGTAAAATAGAATGTTAATTTATTAAAGTGAGAACTGCAGCTGTCATAGCAACTAGAATACTCAATGAATACAAAGTCTGGTAGTCATATCTATAGGGGAAACTAACTTGTTACATGAAAATACAGGTGTGGAAGAAGGATAGCCTAGAAAATACCAAGTTTGGACAAGGGGAATTACTTGTGTGACTGAAAATGTATTGGATCACATTAACACCCTGCCGTCGATCATACTTCCATTGCCTGCCGCTAGCTCTTTAAGCTGCCCTAACTCATGACACTCCAGTCTGTCCACAGTAGAGGTACGCTGTGCCTCTCTGTCCTCAGCTGCGTCCTCATTCCCTCTAGCCTGGGTGCTAGAGTTTACCTTGTGCCTTGGGCCGTGATTGCCCCTCCCCCACCTTCCCTTGCATCCCTTTTATGTGAGGAGACTTACTGGGACGAGAGGTGAGGTAGGTAGATACCCTTTTTGCTCATTGTTACTGTCAGGCCATTGTCTGTCCCTCCTCCCAAGAAGTGCCACATACCTACCTAGTTCATTCCTTCACTTCCTCCAGTCTGTGCTTGGGTACCTCTTTTGAAAAGCGTGCTTCAGCCAGTCCGTCTGCAGTAGCGCCACAGCCCCGCGGGGATTTCTCATAAGCTCTTCATGCTGCTTTATTGGTATTGACAACACTTGCCACTACTTGGCAGTTTACACATTTACTTACTGATCTAATAGGACAGGGCTTTGTGAAAGCAGAGAGTTGGTTTTGTCCAATTCTAAACAACAGCCACTTGAAGGCCAGGCACCTCAGGGAAGCACTGGCTATGTTTAGATGACTTTTAATGGAAATGTTAAAAATGAGTGACTAGATTGTGACCTTTTTTACCCTTTCCCTCACTCAGCTACTTGACAAAAACCTTTAGGTGACCCAGTATCTATAATCTGGTGGCAATTAAGGAAATTGTGGTGTAGGTCCCCGAGGAAACTACTTGATATGCTTCATCTTAGACACTGAAACATCCAAAGAAACTACAAGTGAAGATATTAGAAATTTTTGTAAGCAGTATAGAATTCCTCTCCTCACAGAACTCTCTGGCCTTATTGGTTATTTCTGAGGTATTTTACTTTTCGGGCAGTTTGTCAATGAATGTTAGATCTCTAAGGCAGACTGAATACCTCTGCTATTTTTCTGGACTAATTAAAACTTCCAGGAAAAAGTTCTAACTTTCAATTCTCCTCTTTGATTTTACTCTATTCTCTGAGTATAATAAATATTAAGGAACTAATGTTAATGTTATACAATGTATTCATGGCATATTAATGACAGAATTAACACCAAGCAAGAAACCATTTTAGAAAACATTGTTGGGCTCCCTAATGGCCAAGGGGTTAAGTCTCAGCGCCATCATGGCAGGGCCTGAGTTCGAACCCTGGCCAGGGAGCTGACCCACATGGTGCAGACCTCTCCTGTCTTACCTGCCTCCTGTCTTTCTGTCAATCTGCCTGTTTTGCTTCCCACTCTGTTTCTGGTAAATCCTCTCACCTCCCCACGGCCGTCTCTGGCCTATGCCCTAGTTCTTCTATGCAAAAATAAATAAAAATAAGGAAATTTATTTCTAATCATTTAGGGAAAAAAACATCTTTTCTGCACTTTAAATAGGGGTAAGGAGGGATAAAAGGTAAGTACATGACTAAGTGACATGTCAGGTGGCAAAGGAAAAGATCTTAGACATATCCGAGTAAGAGCAGCAACTGCAAATCCATCCCCTTTGGACAATGTTCTGACATAGCTAGTGAGCTGTTTTTGAGAGCTGATACAGAAACCAAGATCAAGTTAATTTCTGGAGTCTCAATGCCTGTCCCTTCTACAGGCCTGTGTTCTCTCCGGTGGGTTAGCATTCTTCCAAAGGCTGGGAAGCTGCAAGCAGGCAGAGCAAAGGCATAGTTTTTTTTTTTTTTTTTTTTTTTAAAAAGATCACCTAGTCTCAGTGCTCTGGGTTTGACCTGACAATTTACGAAGAGACCAGCTTAATGACACAAAATGGATCTTTCAGGGCCAGTGACAAATTCCCATACAAAATTCTACCTTCACATCAGAATCGGTATTTTCCCACTCTGGTGTTTTCCATTTGGGATGTCCTTTGGGAGGGGAGGAACCCTCACCTGGGTAAACGCCATCTCTCTTACCATGGCATTAGCTCAGATTCCTGCCAGACTTACCCTATAGCCTGAGACCCATTCCTCTCTGCCAGTTTTTACCTCTTTGCAAGGTGGTAACTGTAATTCCTGTGTAATGGAAGCCTTGAGAAATTAAGAAGTGCCACTCCTTTACAGCTGTTTCATATGACCAAAAAGTCCTGAGATTTAAATGGCTATGCCATGTCCTGATTTATACCTGTGCTTCACTGTGTGGCATCTTCAGTTAAGGAGTTGCCAAATTTCCAATATAGGTCATTGGTATTTACATAAACAAAAAAAGAGTAAATTGATTTTTCTTCACTTGTGGGAACAACCTAAACTCTTCATATAAACAATGATCGATCTTTAGGCCACCTTCTATTCTCAGAGCTCTCTATTCTCAAGGCCAGGCTGGGAAATGGTTGCTTCTAAAAGAGTTCCTTTGCTAACTAGACTGTCTGGAGAAAAGAGAGCCCATCTCTTTCTGGCTACACCCTTGTTTCTGGCTGACATGTTTTCTTCATCAGGGTTTTTTACAAAGAACCATATAAGCCTGTGAGGTGCACAAATCCAGGAATGTCAATCGCATTGTCGTTTTTCTCTAAATCATGTGACCAAGGAGAAGCTAATAAGAGGACCGTTATTTTACACAGCCATTTAATTTCTACATTTTGGTGAGAAAACAAACTGTCCCTATCTCCCTGAGCTTGTGAAATCCAATTTATAAAACAAGATTACAGTTTAAATTACATTATATGTTCTGTGAGGTTTCTAAGAGCCACAAGCAGCAGCTAAAGGACCGGGTACCAACATCCAGTCCAGTTATTCTTTACTAGGGTACACCTAAGGAATGAAGGAAAAATTACTGGGGCCTGAGTCCCACCCCAGGCCAATTACATTAAAATCTCTGGGGGCAGGGCCTTAGCAACACAATTTTACAAAGTTCCCAAAGTGGTTTCACTCCAAGTAGGGTCAACTAACACTGGCTTAAGCAATAAAAAAGGAACTCAGTGGTAATAATAAACTCTTTAGAGTGTGAAAACATACTAGATGAGAAACAGTAGGAAGGTTTAATATGAGTTATGCCACATATTCTACTAAGTCATTAATTTGAGAGTATAATTCTTTTTATTAGGAACCAGTTATTTAACTTCAACATGTTAGAACAGGAGCATAGTAAGTCCCCATTCTTATTACTGAAGCACAAATGTTTCCTGTTGGCAAAACATGCATAAATATACACACTCTAGATGCAACACAGCAAAATGCTGATGTACAGTAATCCTATCCAAGAATATATTGTGACTATACAAAAGTGAATATAAAACTCCAAGGAACCTTTGAAATCATCGACTCAGATCCCTCACTTCACAGAGGAAACTGGAGCTTAAAAGTTGAATTTTCCAATGTCACAAAATTGCTTAACAACATTAATTGGTTAGTTTAGCCTAATGTACTTTCCATTTCATAGCGACAGAAAAAAAGCTGCAATATTTTAAGTAGTTTCTCAGTCCACTCTGATTCTTCAGGACTTAACAAAAGGACAAACTACAGTAAATGCATCCCCTACATGTCTGATGTTACTCGCATAATCAGATGCCAGGGTGCAGTCTCTGATGCTTGTTGAGAGCAGAACGGTACCGGAAAGCTTTTCCACAGTCACTGCAGCCAAAAGGCTTCTCTCCCGAGTGAACTCTCTGATGCTGAACGAGGTAAGTGCTCTGGCTGAAAGTCTTCGTGCACTCGTTACAGTTGTAGGGTTTCTCTCCAGTGTGAGTGTTCTGATGTTCAGTCAGATGCGTGCTCCGGCTAAAGGCTTTGTCACATTCATTGCACTTATAGGGTTTCTCTCCAGTGTGAATTCGCTGATGCTGAGCCAGATGGGAGCTCTGGCTAAAAGCCTTTTCACATTTATTACACTGGTAGGGTTTCTCCTCTGTGTGAGTTTTTTGATGTTGAGCAAGAGATGAACAATGTCGAAAGGCCTTGCCACACTCTGCACACTCATAAGGCTTTGCGCCTGTGTGAATTCTCTTATGTTGTGTCAGATGTATGTTCTGGTTGAAGGCTCTTCCGCATTCGTTACACTTGTAAGGTCTTTCTCCAGTGTGGATTTTCCTGTGCTGAATAAGGGAAGAGCCGTAACTGAAGGTTTTCCCACATTCATGACACTGATACGGTTTCTCCCCAGTGTGAATTCGTTCATGTTTAGCAAGAGAAGAACTGCGAATAAAAGCTTTTCCACATTCCTTACATTCATAAGCTTTCTCTTGGGAATGCGTCTTCTGATGCTGATTAAGGTTTGAGAGATAACTGAAAGCCTTTCCACATTCATTGCATTCAAAGGGCTTTTCTCTGGTATGAATTCTCCGATGCTGGGTAAGGGATGAACAGTAACTGAAGGCCTTTCCACATTCGTTGCATTTGTAAGGTTTTTCTCCAGTATGAATTTTCAGATGTTGTGCAAGGGAAGACCAGTAACTGAAGGATTTTCCACACTCAGCACAATCATAAGGTTTCTCCCCAGTATGTGTTTTCTGGTGTTGTGTAAGGTTTGAGTGCTGACTAAAGGCCTTCCCACATTCATTGCATTCATACGGCTTCTCACCGGTATGAATCATATGATGACGGATAAATGTTGAGGGTCCGTTGAAGGCCTTCCCGCATTCATTACATTTATAGGTTTTCTCACCAGTGTGAATTTTTTGATGTTGCGTAAGGTGTGTGCTCCTGGTGAAGGTTTTATCACATTCATCACATTTAAAAGGTTTTTCTCCTGTGTGAATTTTCTGATGTTCCATAAAATGGCCTCTCTGGCTAAAGGATTTTCCACACTCGTTACAAGTATATGGTTTCTCACCAGTATGAATTCTCTGATGTTGAACAAGATGGGTCCTCTGACTAAAGGCTTTCCCACACTCATCACATTTATAGGGTTTTTCTCCAGTGTGAATTCTTTGATGTTGAATAAGGGATGGACCCTCAATGAAACCCTTTCCACATTGATCACATTTATATGGTTTATCTCCAGTATGAATTCTTTGATGGTTTATAAGGTTTTCACTCCGGCTGAAGGCTTTATCACATTCGTTGCATTTGTAGGGTTTTTCTCCAGTATGTGTTCTTTGATGGCGAATAAGAGCTGAACAGTAACTAAAAGCTTTCCCACATTCATTGCATTTACAAGACTTTTCTTTTTTGGCTGGGTTTAAATTCTGTTTGACATTTGTTTTAGTAGGGGTCTCTTTTGGAGATAGTTCTTGTGTTACAGTGGTTGAATTAATATTCGTACCTTTTTCAGCATCATTAGTTATAGGGCCTCTGTCGCAAGTGGGTCTTGTCTTTTCCATTACTTTTATTTCCCCTGGCAGTATCTGTTGGTTTGCCTGCTGCCTTTCGAGACTGCCTTCATCTCCCCAAGTTTCTAAAAAGTTGAAACTACAAGCATCATTCCTTTTGTGTTTTTCGACTAATGCCTCTGGAGATGGTTGTTCTTCAGGTATGTTCCGCTCTTGGATTGATGCGCTATTTTCTGGTCTTGTCTCCCAGTCTGAAAGATAAAATGTTGGTGTTCTCTGAATAGAAATGGAAAAAAAGCCCCACTGTGGTAGGAATAATCTAATGAAACTAAAAATAAAGCTCTTAGGACATTCTGAGGATTTTCAAATCTAACTCTTATTATATGGGCAGAAACCTGGGAAGAGCTGAGGAGCATGAAAAACTATGAAAGTGGTGAGAGAATGTCTACTATCAATTTCATAGATAATCTCTAGGAACCAGTAAGGGAACTCCATTTAAGGAGATGGTTAATTTAAAAAGTGACACAGAATCACACGGACATAGTTAAACTAAAAGGTGACAAATGCCTCCTACAAATACTTCACAGTGAAGGATGTGGTCCCATGGGTTGTGATGCTGTTAGAAAAGCTGATATCTACCCCTGGTTAGTTTCAGATGAAGGCAGCAAACATTCAACAGACCGGAACAACGTATCCACACTGCCCTGTCTTCCACACAGTATCAGGGGTAGGGCAAAGAATGAAGGGCTAGAGGAAGTTCCAGAAGGTCAGGCTGGAAACACCACGCCTGCTAGAGAAAGCAGCTCCTATTTTACTACATGCAGTCCACAAGTATTCAACACCCTGTGCATGGAGAGGTAATGCAGGGTGTGACAACCAGGCTGCAGAAGAACAAGGTAGACCAGTGAGACGATACCTGTCCAGGTTACTGATCCCAGTTCTGCAGGAGCCAGGTGACCAAAGTAGCCTAGAGAAGAAAGCTGGCAGGAAGAGGATAAGGAAATGATACTGGGCCAGTGGCAACCTCAGTGTAGGTAGCATCACAACTTCAGTGACTTCTACAGATGCCTGAAATCTGTAAATCATTTGTACAGGGTTGAAAGTAGCCCAGTCACCAGCTAAGAGTAAGTCTGCTTTGGATGCTGGAAAGGGCAGGAGCAAGGGCACGCTCACCACTCGTCACATTCCCGCAGTAAAAAGTGAGAGAACGGAGCTACTGTCTTCAAGTGATCGCCTTCTGGCTACTGACTGCATCACTGGAATTGTCTACACTATTCTTTTCACCTAAATAATTCTCGTTTTGTAATGACTAAAGGATTTTCAGAAAAGCCTGAGATTTTCCGATACACACTTAAGTATTTTTAAATTGTTTTCTCTCTGCTCAAGTTGGAATTTTTAAAAATTTTATTTCTAATTTATAATAAAACTTGATAGTACAAGTTAATCAAGTCCTATTTAAAAGAAAACAACTTAGTTTTCTAAACTGGGTTCCAGGAAGCAGCTTCTAAGAGAAAAATTTCAAAGTGGAGTATGGAGAAAAAAGGATTAGTGGAGGGGGTGTGGAGTGAGGAGAAAGGCTACATTTTATATAACCCTGCTGGAAATTCCTAACGTCCAGCTGCATATTAAAAAAAATCAGAGTGGTCCTACAGTTAGAAATTTTAGGTAATTAGTTGCTGCTAGTTTTTCAGATAAACTAGCACTTCTCAAATTTGAAGAGCATAGTCTCCTTTAACCCTTCTGTTAACAAGAACTTCCTTCCTCTCTGCACTCCCCACCTCATTAATTCTAGAGATTGACCCCTCCCTGGAGCCCATTAGAAAACTAAGTTGTTGGTTTTTATTTTTTGCTTTTTAAAATAAAGGCTTTGTTAACTTGTACTGTCAGGTTTTATTATAAATTAAAAAGACCTTTTAAAAATTCCAACTTGAGCAGATAGAAAGCAATTTAAAAATAATTGTATTAAAAAATCTCAGGCTTTTCTGAAAATCCTTTAGTCATTACTAAAAGGGAGTAGCTAGGCTTGTACATTTTTCCAGGGTCAGAACTTTGAAAAGGTCCTGTGTGCAATTTGGGAACTATTGGTTTACAACAAAGTTATTCATGATTTCAAGAATCATCTGATAAATAGGATCAGAAGCTACACAGTGAGATTAAGAAAGGCAGAGGTGATGAAAGAACAAAAGCTGTGGATATCAAAATCACTTTTGCAGAGTTTGGTTGGAAAGCAAGGAGGCAGACTGCATGAAGGTCAGAAAGATTAACGGTGCTGAGTAAAAGTATCTGGAACAAAAGTATTAAGTTACCTAATTGTTTGAAAGTCCTAGGGTTGGACCCTGTAATCCAAAAAGAAAACTCTAAGGGCAAAAATGGGAGGTGATAATTATGAGATCTGGATCTCAAAGAAGGTGGAAAAGATGGAATCCAGAATCCCTGTCAAGAGGAAAGAAGGACAGTTCCTCAGAAAGGAATATAAAAATAGAATATATTTTGAGAGTGTGTTTTGACAAAGCATAAGAGAGTCCAGATGGCTTCCCATTTTTTTCACAGGAGACTCTTTAAAGAGAAGCAAGCATATCTACATTTCAGACATAAAATCCCCTTATCAGGCTGGTGGTTATAATTAATGACACTTTCCTGCTGGGTGTCTGTTACTTACCTTCAAAGGTAACAGCTGGAACTCCAGACTCCATTACCCATGGCTCTGTCCCTTGCTCTAACTGAGAAATCACATCAGGTTTGGAATCTTGGAGTCCTGTATAGGGGGAAGAAAGGGTTTCTTGTCTTCAATAAGGGAAAAGTGCCATAAGACAATTCGGTCTCACCCCTATGTCTTCAGAGGAAAGGATATGTGGGACAAGGCTGACAGGCCTGAATTAGCTTATCAAGCTTCAATATTAAAAATTCCCAGACGTGGTATAACTTGGGAACTTACTAGCTTACCAGGGTTTGGAAAAATTAAGTTTGCCCTTCCAATTGCCAAAAAGAGTAGAAACCTTTCAAAATCTTTCCAAATTTAAGAATGTTTGATTCCTTAACTTAAAGGCAAAATTCACCTGAGCATGAAAGACCCTCCTCTTCCTTAGCCCAGCCTAGTATGAAGTCATCCTTACCTATAGAGACCAGATGTGTATAATTTTCCAATGTCACATCTCTGAACAAATCTCTCTGTACAGGATCCAGTTGTCTCCATTCTTCTTGAGTAAAGTCCACTATCACATCCTTGAAGGTCACTGATTCCTAAAATACCAAATGTATTTATGTTTACTCCTGAAGCACTTACCAAGGGAAGGGAGGGGTGACGTTAGCAATTTGACAGAAGTAAATAAGGCAAACTATGGGCTACCTGAAAATTGTTTTTAAGATTTCCTCCTTTGTACAATGAATATAAAAACAAAAACAGCACCGAGGATTAGCTAGAATTAGTTAGCTAGGTTAGTAAGAATTAAAGAAGAAATGTTCAATATGAAGTATTGAGTTTAGGGTCTGGCATACAGTAAGTGCTCAGTGTTGGTTGCTATTGCTCTCTTCTTCTTCTTCATCATCATGACTATATTCCAAGTTATAGCAAGTATTAATAGTATACCTATTAACAACACTACTGTTTTACTACCTACAATAAGCAAGCATTGCCTTTTTTTTTAAAGATTTATTTATTTATGCATAAAGAGCTAGAATGTAGGACAGAGGTGTGGGGCAGTGAGAGGATTCACCAGAGACCGAGTGGGGAGCAGAACAGGCAGATTGATGGAAATACACTGCTGAGGGGAGCAGCGGGTGAGGCAGGAGAGGTCTGCTGTGCCATGTGGGAATCTCCCTGGTCGGGTATCGAACTCGTGCTGCAGTGGCTGTGGATAGCTTCACAGGCTGAGACTTAACCCACTGCGCCACCAGGGAAGTCCATTGTTGCCATTTTTGGAAAGAATTTAGAGAGGAAACTTGCCCTCCCACATTTCAGAATTTACCAAGAAAGATACCAAAGGTGAAGACGAATTAAAAGAGTGGCCTAGTATAGAATAAAATTCACTGAAACAAAATAGTACAGAAGCAGACCTATGTTTGTAAGAATTGAAGTGGCAACTTTCAAATTAGTTAAAATAAAAGCAATTAGTCACTAAATGTCCTAACAAAGATTAGAAATTAAATTTTAAAGAAAAGCCAAAAATAAAATAGAATAAAAGATGGGGAAATAGGTTTATAAGTTTGAAATGTATAAGGCAGAATTATAAGACAAAGAGAGAATAACAACATATAACCCCATAAAGATGTGAAACTTGTTAGTAAATAAGAGACAGTATTTTAAGTTTCACCAAATAAGTAGTAAAAAAGACAAACCACAACAATACCTAAAAAAGGCCAACAACCCAGAGAGACATTCTGCCCAAGACATTGCTAATAACCCATGAAAAGATGTTTTGCTCCACTAAAAATAGCAAAACAAAGCACTGTCACTGCTGAGAATGTTCATATGTATGTAACTGAGATGAGCCCACATGAGGAGCAGCCTGACAGGATCTATCAAAACTTTATGCAGATGTCAGTAGATAGCAGGAATTTATTCTTCAGAAATACTCCAGCGTTCACAGACTTATGTACAAGTATCCTTGCAATACTATGGTGGAAGTGATGGTGGGGGGAACAAATTTAAATGCCCCTTAGTAGGAGAATGGTTCAAGAATTTGTTACATCCATAGTACAGCACTTTATGTAGACATTTTTTTTTAAATAAAATTTTTTTTAAGATTTATTTATTTATACATACAAGCTGGGGTACATGCCAGAGGCGTGGGGCGGCGAGAGGGTTCACCAGAGACAGAGTGGGGAGCAGAACAGGCAGATCAGAAATACACTGCTGAGGGAAGCAGTGGGCGAGGCAGGAGAGGTCTGCCGCGCCATGTGGGATTCTCCCCGGCTGGGCGTCGAACTCGCGCATCACGCACTACCGACAGCTCCACAGCGCGCAGCGCTCAACCGCCACCAGGGAGGCCCTATGTAGACATTTTTAAGTGAAGTATTTATATAGGTACTGATTAGAAATGTGCATATGTATTAAGAATAGTATATTGATACATGATAGATCCCATTTTTATTTTTATATATAGGAAAGTTTATATGTAAACGCACAGAAAAAAATCCGAAATACACTACAAATATTATCAGTGGGGCTAGGTAATGGGAGTTGGAGACAATGCAGGAGAACTTCCTGCATTTTATTTATTTACTATATATTTGAAACTGGGTAAGTTAATTTAGTTTTAAAATAAAGTATAGAAACGAATAATAAATTATTATTATAATTTATTACCATCGAATTGTAATATAATTGTTATAAGACTTCTGCTGGTAATAATAACAGTCATTGGACTGGCTTTTCCAGAAAAAGCAAGCATAAAAAAAGTGTTTCATACTTTCACCATCAGTCAGGGCAGAACTGATGTTACACCTGAGAGAAGAAAACAATCCCATGAGCCTCATAAACCCCTCAGCTTCCTGCCTAGAAGTACTCTTGACAGCAGGGCATCATGGCCCTAGCAAAGCACAGTGGTCTTACTGAGCCAAGAACTAAGGTGGCAGCTCAGGACTATTGGGGCAGGGAATTTGCAGGATATATACTGGAGAGGAGGGAGTTCCACGGACGGGGAGCTCAGAAGTCTAGTATAAGTACAGTCTCCACAGGCAATATTATGTTACCAATGTGATATAACTGAACCCAGAGTTAAGAGTCATGTACAACCAGCTCTTTATTTTTTATTTTTTTTTAAAGATTTATTTATTTATACACACAAGCTGGGGTACAGGCCAGAGGCGTGGGGTGGCGAGAGGGCTCACCAGAGACAGAGTGGGGAGCAGAACAGGCAGATCAGAAATATACTGCTGAGGGGAGCAGCGGGCGAGGCAGGAGAGGTCTGCCGCACCATGTGGGATTCTCCCAGGCCAGGCGTCGAACTCGCATCGCTGCTGCCGACAGCTCCACAGCGCAGCGCTCAACCGCTGCGCCACCAGGGAGGCCCACAACCAGCTCTTTAAACAGTGCTGTTTTGTTTTTGAGCAGTCATTTGGCCTATTTAAGTAAAGCATCAATTTTGTACTTGTTCTGCACTCTCATCGCTGGAGATGCTAAGCATGACATAAGCAAATGTGTTACTTATGCTAGAGAGGTGAAGCAGAGCTATGAAGATAGTCATGGGGCAGGAGGGAGCCCAGAAAGAACTGTGTACCCTGGTTTTGGATAAACATACCCCACAATAAAAGAATACATAATCCAACTCTAAGGATTGAAATGGTCTTTCAGGAAATCCCAACTTACTTGAAAACTGGCTGATGGCTGCAGAGGATGTCCCCCTTGAGGAAGGGCACACTCGGAAGAGGACAAACCTGGGGGAGGAAGAAGCCACAATGAATCCGGTCCAATTTAGTTGTTTCCACCAATCTGTAAAATCCATTTTTCTACTTGAAAATAAGAAGAACTTTTTACTTCTCAGGAGCCACAAAAAGAAACAAGATTACTGACTAGTTAGGTTCATATTAAACTCATCAGTAGGTAAAGCATTACTTTAAGATTCATTGTTTTGTCCCTGGATTCTTAAGAGTCAAACAACTCAATATATATTCCTCACTAAGTGGCCTTTGAAAATATTTCTGCCTTCTCTGCTACAAATAGGAAAAATCACGTTACTTTCCAAAAATCTTCAGAAACCTTTTGAAATTTTGCTATTATTGCAAATTAAAGACACATATACTACCTATTCAACAGAATGTTTAAATTAAATAGTCATAATCAATACTAAGTGCTAGAAGAATATATAGAAACTAGAACTTTTTTATATTGTTGTAGAGCTGTAAACTTAGTCACTTAGGAAAACTGTTTGGCAGTATATACTGGAGATAAACATGTCTGCCTATGAATCAGTAACTTCACTCTTCTGAAGAAGACCATACAACCATAGACACTGGGTTTATGTCCGACAAGAAATTATGAACAAGACTGTTCATAGCAGTTTTATTAATACGCTTAAACTAGAAACAACCTAAAGTTCTTCAACAGTACAATAAACTGTGATAGTCATACAACAGAATATTATTTTATAGTATACAAGAAAGCCATTAATATACCTAAAAGCATAAATATATTTATTTTTTAAAAGATTTATTTATGCATACAAGCTGGGGTGTAGGCCAGAGGTGTGGGGTGGTAAGAGGATTTACCAGAGACAGAGTGGGGAGCAGAACAGGCGGATCTAGTGAAGCACACTGCTGAGGGGAGCGGGTAAGACAGGAGAGGTCTGCTGCGCCATGTGGGAGGCTTCCTGGCCGAGTAGCGAACTCATGCTGCAGTGGCTCTGGATAGCTTCATAGTGTTGTGCTTAACCCGCTGTGCCACCAGGGAGGCCCCATAAATATATTTCATAAACAGTGTTGAGAAAAATGAGCCAGACATGAAAGGCACATAGTACATGAATCCATTTAGTGTAAGCTGAAAATCAGCCCAAACTGATCCTGGTGGTGGAAAGTTAGAATGGTGGCTATCTCTGAACGGTTGCTGTTTGGGCAGGGGCCCAAGAGAGACTTCTATATCTTAGTGTGGGTGGTGGTAACGCTGGTACATATAACCCGCCACTGATACCATATTTAATGGTGAAAGGCTGAAAATTTTCCCTGTAAGATTAGGAAGGAGTGTGTCTGCTACCACCATTTTAATTCAGTATTGGAAGTCCTAGTTAGAGCAATTAGGCAAGAAAAAGAAGTAAAAGGCATCCAAATAAGAAGAAAAAAGTAAAATCATCTGTTTGCAGATGACATATTATATATATAGAAAACTAAAATTTACATGAAAAACAACGAAACTAACTGTTAGGATTAATCAACAAATTCAATAAAGTTGTAGGACACAAAATCAATATACATAAACAGTTGTAACAGAGAAATTAAGAAAACAATCCCGTTTACAATTGCATCAAAAACATTATATATTTAAGGAATAGACTTAACCAAAGAAGTGAAAGATCTGTACACTGAAGACTGTAAGACATCAGTGAAAAAGACGACGACATAAATGGAAAGAACACTGTGTTTCATGGATCAAAAGACGTTGATGGTTTAATGTACATGAATCAGTTAATGTCATATAACATCAATAAACATACAGATTAAAAAGCATATACCAACAGATGCAGAGACAGCATTTGATACAAGATTCAATACATATAATAACAACTCAGTATAGGATGGGAATAGAAGGAACCTACCTCAATATAATAAAGGCCACATATCACAAACCAACAATAATGTAATACTCAATAGTGAAAAACTGAAAGCTTTCCCTGTAAGACACAGCACAAGACAAGGTTGCCCATTGCCACCATTTCTGTTTAACTCAGAATAAAATGTTTTGGTCAAAGCTATCAGACAAACACAGGAAATAAAGGGGATCTGAGTAGGAAAAGAAAGTAAAACGATCACTAGTGACAGTTGATACATATAGAAAAAGATCTTCCATCAAGAAATTACTAGAAATAATAAGTGAATACATCAAAGTGGCAGGCTACAAAATCAACGTACAAAATCCATAGCTTTTTTATATACAAAGAACAAGAAGCAAATGAAATCAATAATTACATTTATAATTGCTTCCAAAAGAATATACTTATACCTCGAACTCAACCTAACAGAGGCGGTAAAAGACCTATAAAGGAGAACTACTGAATGCCATTAAAGCACATAGATAGTGACATAAAGAGATGGAAGGATATTCCATGCTCATGGATGGGGAGAATCAATATAATCAAATCACTGTCTTGCCTAAAATTATATGCAAATATAACACAATCCCCATCAAATTTCCAGAAAATTTTTCAATGAAACAGAGCAAAACATATTGAAATCTACATGGAACCACCAAAGGTCTCGCATTGCACAAGCAACCCTAAGAAAAAAGGAGAGAAATGGAGGTGCACCATGCTACCTGACTTCAAGCTTTACTATAAAGCAACACTATTAAAAACAATATGGTATACAGACCAGTGGAATAGAATTGAAAGCCCAGAAATAAATCCACGCAAGCACCTAATCTATGATAAAACATCTATGACCATAAAATGGGGAAAAATAAATGATGCTGGGAAAACTGGGAAGTCACACATAAAAGAATGAAGGTGGATTACTCCTTAACACCATACACAAAAATAAATCCCAAATGGATTAAAGATTTAGATATTAGACCTGCAACTATAAAATACATGGAAGAAAACATTGGCAAAAAAAAAAAAAAAGAGAGAAAACAATGGCATTACATTCCACAATATTAATAAAGGTGTTTTTGGTGACTCAATCTCTATGGCAAGCGAATTCAAAACACAAATAAGTAATTGGGATTACCTCAAGTTAAAACGCTTCTGTACAGCAAAAGAGGTGATTAAACAGACACCCTACTGAATGGGAGAAAATATTCACACATATATACTATATATACACTCTCTCTCTCTCTCTCTCTCTCTCTCTCTCTCTCTCTCTCTCTTTCTCTCTCTCTCTCTCTCTATATATATATATATATAGTATATATACACTATATATATCTGATAAGGGATTAATATCCCAGGTATATAAAAAACTCGTAAAATCCAACAATAAAAAAACAACCCAATTAACAAATGGGCAGCAGATAAGAACAGATAATTAGATAATTCATCAAAGAAGATTTCCAGAAGGACAAGACATGAAAAAATTTCACTCCTAATAAGGGAGATGCAGATTAAATTATAAATGGATACCATACCTCACTCCCATGAAAATGGCACATATTAAAAACACCCCCAACAAGAAGTGCTGGAGGGCCTCCCTGGTGGCGCAGCGGTTAAGCGCTGCACTGTGGAATTGTTGGCAGCAGCAACAGGAGTTCGATGCCTAGCCTGGGAGATTCCCACATGGTGCAGCAGACCTCTCCTGCCTCACCCGCTGCTCCCCTCAGCAGTGTATTTTTGTCGATCTTCCTGTTCTGCTCCCCACTCTGCCTCTGGTAAACTCTCTCGTCGCCCCACATCTCTGGCCTGTACTCCAGCTTGTAAGCATAAATAAATAAATCTTTAAAAAAAAAAAACAAGTGCTGGAGAGGATGGGTGGGGGGTGGGGGGGAGTGAAAAGAGAATTAACCCTATCACACTGTCCATGGGAATGTGAACTGGTAAAACCTTAATGGAAAGCCGTTACCTTAAAAAACTGAAAATGGAAATATCTGGCAATCCCACTCTTGGGCATACAGCCACAGAGTATGAAACCATCATCAAAACCCCATAGTCCGCAATACTCACAGCAACATTATTTACAACAGCTGGGACATGGGGGCAGCATAAATGTCCTTCAGTGGACAAATGGATCATACCCCTCAAAGAGGTACATAACCCTCAAAGAGGATTATATAGCCACAGGAAAGAATGAATTGCACCTATTTTCAACAAAATGGAGGAAATATGAGAGAATTCTGTGCAGCATAATAAGTCAGAATAAAAACAAATATTGGATATTCACATATGACAATTTGACAATGTAAAAACTTAAAAACTAGTGGATATCAACAAACATCCTGAGGACTCTTTGAGGTCTTTTTTGGGGGTTGGGAGAGGATACTATTAAGGGGATACAAGGAATGGTAGTTGGAAAAAAACAGAAAAAAGAGTAGCTATGTTAAAGCAACTAAAAATATAAATGACACAATATGGAACTTGTCTTCTGCACTTTAAGGTCAGGACTAATAATGCACAATATAATACATGTCTAGCAGGTTATAGCATGGCTAAATTGAAGTGTGCTGTTATAATGCAGAAAATCAGAATTTAAATTAGCACACAGTGGAGCTTCATTAAAAATGTCAAGTATTAAGTTTATTTTCCCTAGGGACATCTCACAGGATAGTCTTGTTCTTCCCTGTGATTTTCCTTTTGAAAAAAAAATCTGAAAAAATAGGCAAGGATATCATCCATATTGTTGTGAGTTTTTTCTCTGTCATTCTGTTTTGGCCCAATTCTTGCATAATACAATCAATTTACTAGAAAAAGACAAAGTCATACAAATTAACCACGAATTGCTAAAATTACAATGAGAAACAACAGCACTACATAGCTCTCAAATTGCTATCAATGTTTCTCTCAAGCACTGCACTTAAAAATGCTGGGGACCAGCAGCAAGCACTTTGGAGACTAGCACTGCTTACCCCACTGTAAATGCAGCACACACAATCTCTGTACATAAGGACTCTGGGTTAATTTCCCATGTTCTACCACAAAGTTGGTTGGAGAAGGTAGTGATCCCCAAAAGAAGTGTTACTCCACAAAGATGGCATAAATCTAGTTCATTAACGTTTATATTAAAAAAAGATCTACAATGAATAGAAAAATATGGCTGATTTTTAAAAGCAAATACAATCCAGTGTTGAAAAACAAAACAATTTAAATCTTAAGTAGTACATCATATGTTCAGGTTATTTTTCAAAGCGTATGTTTCATTTTAGGCATTGTGTCTTAAGAAGCATGTTGTCAGCAGGAGAGTTTTCACAGAAGAGGCCTAGATAAGATCACATGAAGATCCTTCAAAGGAACTGAGGCTATTTGGCTTAGTAAAGAACAGAACTTCTGAAAGGAGTTGTAACTGCTGAATTCACATATATGAAAGGCAGAAATGTGAATGAGAACAGATGTGGTTTGAGGGGGCGACTAAACACTAAGATCAGCACAGAAGTTATAGGCACAGGCACTCCTGCCCAATACAGGGAACTAAACAAAGAAAGTCAGCAAGAAAATAGTCTGCATCCAAAACTGAGCATTTAATGCCATATTTATTCAGGCACAGGCTTAACAGATGGCTATCTGCCACTAATATTTCAATATGGATTCTCACAATGAAGATTTTTTTCTCAAGATTTTTTCTGACAGCAAGGTCATCATTCTAATATTTAATAAACTGAAGTCATGTGAAGATCAGACATTCTGAATCATTGCTCATTTTCATCCTCTAATCCCTAAACCAGGGAGAATTAACTTCTTCCAAGTCTCTCCTATAATGTAATTCTGTTTCTGTTCTCTATCCTAAATATAAGGTTCCTTTTTCCCACCTCTTCCGGCTCTACCAAGTATTTGACTTTCCAGTCAGGACTGTTTTCGTCTCCATCACCCTGCTCTCCCCCCCAGTCGTCCTCACTACCTTCCATCTCAGAAGCTCATCCCGTTCCTCTGGAACATGGACACCAGAGTTTCCCGAGCAGAGTGCCTCCAGCTGAGTCCTCGATCTGTTGTCCAGATGTCCAAGGAGCCTGAGCTCTCACATACGTCGCGGCTGGTTGCCCTGAAAGAAACAAGATGGGGTCAGCTGCGTTTGTCATACTATCACTCATCAGAGTTTTGCATAGTGGCCAAGAAGTCCTGGAAAAGAGAAGTGCTCGAGAGGGCACTGAACAGGCATCTGGCGCTCCCACTGAGACAAACAGAATGGAGATCGAGTACGCAGGTTCAGTTCGGATTCAAAAAAACCTACCGAACAGATTGGCCCGGGGGTCCACAGACCCGGCCCGCTACCTCGGGGCACACTTGCGGGCTCACACCCCCGCGGATGCAGGAAGACACACCTGTTGCCGAGCGGAAAAGCTGGAAGGTAGACAAGTAGGGCGGGGCCGGGTTCGGGTCCTTCCTCCTAGACCGGAACAAAAGAACAAAGCCCTCCGAGGGATCAGGGCGGAACCGCTCGGGACAGGAGACGCCTAGGGGCGCCCCCTTCGAGGACCCCACACCCCCCACCTCGCTCCAGCAGAGGCCAATTCAGGCGAAGCGAGGACGGTGACGTCACGCGACCCGAGGGTTGGCGGTTGCCATGGTGATACCTGGGCTTCCCTCCCTCGGCGGCGATCGGCACACTGGGATCCCGGGTCCGGAAGCGCTGGGACAGCACCAAACCTGGCGAAGGGCGCCCGGGCGCTGGACTTCCCCTGCGCCAAGCCCTTGTCCCGCCTGCAGCCAGCCTCAACCGCCACTTCCGGTCGAGCCGCGAGCTCCCCGCCCCCGCTCGCGTCTGCGTTAGGCCGCGCCGGGCGGACGCGCAGGACTACAGTTCCTAGAAGGCTCCACCGCCTCGAACTCCATTTCCCAGAGGCCTCAGCGGACGCGCGGGACACCCAGGCGGGCAGGGTGTTCTGTCCGCCTGTCAGTTACTGGTAAATGTCTCGGCTGGAGGCCTGCGTTACAGCTGCGGCTCGCAAGCTTGTGTGATCCGGCGGGTTGTAAGAAAAATACGTTAACTTAAAAACGCTATTAAGCACTTCTCGATACATGAAACCTTTATTACCTGTCCTGCGTTCTATTCCTTGTTTTAAAAATTCTGATGGCGATCTGTTACATTCCTTTCATGACTCTCAAAAGGGTCACGACCCACATTTTTTAAATGCTGAAGGAAACCGAGGTGTTACCATGTTTGCCTCTGCAGTAAGTATTGCGTTGTGTATTTCAGCGTCAGCCAACACAGCTGTGAGTGGAACACAACATTAGCCTATGTGTCGGTGGAGGAAAGAATCCAACAGAAGTCTGTAGGCTTTTATATTTTATAATGTGCGACCCACGCACTTGGTGGTTCGGTGTGCCCAGCATTTGGATAGAGGGGCTAAGAGAAAATCACCAGGAAATCTTAACTTTGAGCATATGAAAAGCAAAATTACAACAGAGGAATGGAAACAATATTTAGTAGTCTCTAAAGGATTCCTGAAAAGAGCTACAGTAGGAACTACAAAATTTCAAGAAGCAATTTGGTATTCTCATTGCAAGAAGACTGCCTCATTGAAACAGGAAAAAAAGTTGTAAGAGAACAGGCTGAAATTAAAAGTCAGTAGATGAAAAGGGATTAAAAACATGCAGCAAGCATATGTAAAATGCTGAATTGGTGCAGTATAAGAGTGAGTCAGTTATGTATTGGATATTCTTTTAAAATGCCATGATTTGAAGGAAAAAGAGAAATGAAATAGTACAAAAGAAAGTGATAGATTAAAAAACGATGAGAGGATGGCAAACCAACATGTAGAAATGGGCCATTAGGAAGGAGCAGCTACATGAAATCAGCTGCTAACCTAAAACTTCAGCAGGTCATTGAAAGGCAAAGCATGTTTATTTGGAATCAAAGAATTGCAGTTTGGAGGCCCAGAATTGGATAGAAAACCCCAAATTGAGACTTAAAGAGAGCTAGAGTTGGGGAGTTTTATGTAAGGAAAAGGGAGTGAGGTGTTCAACAATAGTTAATTAGTATTAACTAGCTTAAATTATTCTAGGCTATGCATAATTGGTTTCTGAGTCTGTTCTCTGACAAAAATGTCCATAATCATCCAGATGACTTTTAAAACAATTATTTGTTTGAATGGTTTATAAAACAGTTGCTTTTGGGCCCAATTCAAAAGTCTTTGACCTAGGTCAGGGGAGACAGGTAATGATTGCAGTTTCTCTATATTGGCTGGCTGACTTCATTTAAAAAATGTCTTCACAAATGTCAGCTTTTCACAACATAATGATTCAACATTTGGATATAATGTGAGATGATCACTACAGTATGTATAGTTGACATCCATTACTATATATAGCTACTTTTTTTTTTCTTGTGATGAACTACGCTCCCATGTTTAATCTCCAACACTAGACTTCCTAGTAAAGAGATGAATAATTTCCTGTGGGTCTGCTAGATTTTAAGCGGCCTGTTCGGCCACCATTTTTGTTACCTGCAGTTTTGCGTTCCTATACGAAGGCAGAACTGCCTGGTCAATCAGTGATAGGAGCCCGACCTTACAAGATGCCTTTCAAATCAATCAAGAGCAGAAAGCTTGATCACCCTGGGAAGGGTAAGCATCACAAGGTATGACCAGGAACGCCCAGGGAGCCATTGACTGATGTATAACGAGGGACCCCAGAAGCTGAACAGTGGAATGCCTTGTTGATAAGATTGGAACCATGGCCAGGAGTCTAGGGTACGGTTTCAATTACACTTGGTCATCAAGCAGATAAGAATTATCTGGTCAGCAGACTCCTGCCCCCTGAAGCCCTAGATAACATAAGCACATTTTCAGTTTCACCCATCTTTTTCTCCTCTCCCACGTAAGTGATGCTGTATGATTATTCTATCAATAGTAAGGCCAGGATCTCACTCATTCAGCAGCATCTTGCATTGCGTAGCCCGCTCCACGATTCCAGTTTATCCGTTTGGTGTTGCCGACGCAACAGTTTCCTAAGATTAAGAAACAGTATATTTCTCATTCACTCCTGGTGGAAGTGAAAAATGGTAGAGCCATTTTGGAAAACAGTTTGGTAGGTCAGTTTCTTACAAAACTAAATACACTCTTACAATATGATCCAGTATTCATACTCCTTGATATGTACCTAAATGAATTGAAAACTTAAGTCCACACAAAAACCTAATTGCCAAAATTTGGAAACAACCAAGATATGCTTCAGTAGGTGAATAGATAAACCGTGGTACATCCAGACAATGGAATCTTACTGGGCAATGAAAAGAAATGAGCTGTCAAGCTATCAGAAAACGAGAAACATTACATGCATATTGCTGAATGAAAAAAGTTACTTGAATGTTAATTTTTCTAACCTGTAAGGTTAGGATATCTTCTCATTTCTTTGTGGCTTCGTTTATTTCCTTTAATAGTTTTATAGTTTCAATCCTTCACCTCCATCATTAAATTTATTCCTGGGTATTTAATTCTCTTTGGGGTGATTGTGAATGGAGCTGTATTTCTTATTTCCCTTCTTCTGATACATTATTTGCATATAGAAATGCCACTGATTTTTGCATAATGATTTTTTTTATCCTGCTACGTTACTGTGTTCATTTATTATTTCTAGAAGTATTTTCTTGTAGAATCTTGTAGTTTAAGTGTACTAACATGTCATCCGAGAATAGTGAGTTTTACTTTTTCCCAATTTAAATTCCTTTTACATCTTTTTCTTGTCTTATTGTTTCAGCTAGTATTTCTAAAACTATGTCAAGTAGTAGTGGTGATAGTGGGCACCCCTGTTTTGTTCCTGATCTTGGTGGGAATGCTTTCAGTTTTTTACCATTTAGTGTGATGTTGGTTTGGGGTTTGTCATGTATGCCTTTTATAATATTTATATGTTCCATTTATCCCCAGTTTTAGAGAGTTGTTTTTTTTAAAGATTTATTTATTTATGCACATAAGCTGGGGTACAGGCCAAAGGCGTGGGACGGCGAGAGGGCTCACCAGATTGTCAGTTGAAACTTGTGCTGTGTTCCTTTAGGGACTCAGACTGGGGTGGCCATATGGTCACCCCACAGAGACAGACTGGGTGGGTCTCCCCACCCTCAATTTTTTTTTAAAGATTTATTTTTTCATACAAGCTGGGGTGCAGGCCAGAGGTGTGGGGCGGTGAGAGGGTTCACCAGAGACAGAGTGGGGAGCAGAACAGGCAGATCAACCAAAATACACTGCTGAGGAGAGCAGTGGGCAGGCAAGAGAGGTCCTCCGTGCCTTGTGGGAATCTCCCCAGCTGGGTGTCAAACTCGCCTCGCCCGCCGCCGCTGCCAACAGCTCCACAGCACAGCGCCTAATTGCTGCACCACCACCACCACCCGGGAGGCCCAGTTTTAGAGTTTTAACGTAAATGGATGTTGAATCTTTTCAAATACTTTTTTTGGCATCGTTTGAGATGATCGTGTGATTTTTGGCTCCCTTTTTGATCTGATGCATGACATTGATTGATTTGCATATGTCGGAACAGTCTTGCGTGGGTTGAAGCCTACATAAACATGGTGAACAATTCTCTTGATTTGTTGCTGTATTCAAGTTGTTATGATTTTGTTGAGGATTTTTGCAGCCGTGTTCATCAGAGATATTGGTCCATAATTTTCTCTTTTTTTTTTTTATGCTATCTTTGGTTTGGGGATCAGGGTAATATTGACTTCATAGAATGTGTTGGGGGAGTTTTCCTCCCTCTTTGATTTTTTTTAAACTTTGAATAGGCAGGTATTGGAGTTTCCTTATAGGTTTGGTAGAATTCTCTGTTGAAACCATCTCATCCTGGGCTTTTGTTCTTGGGTTCAATCTTGGGAGGTTGTATGAATCTAAGAATTTGTCCATTTCTTCCAACTTGTGCAGTTTGTTTGCATAGAGACTTTTATAGTAGGTTCTTTTGATCTGTGTATTTTGTAGTATCTGTTGTAATTTTACCCCTTTAATTTCTGGCTGTATTGATTTGGGTTTTCCTGCTAATTTTCTTCATAAACATAGCTAATGGTTCATCAATGTTGTTATTTTTTCAAAGAACCAACTCTTGGTTTCACTGATCTTTGAACTGTCCTTTTGCTTTCTACTTCATTTATTTATTCTCTTATTTTTATTATTACTTGCCTTCTGGTTTTTGGGTGCTTTTGTTGTTCTTTTTCTAGTTTCTTGAACTGCAGAGTTAGATTGTTAAATTGAGATCTTTCTTATTTTTTACTTTGGTTTGTTTTTTTAATGTGGTCTTGTATTGCTACAAATTTCCCATGTAGTAATGCTTTTAAAGCAGCCCATAAGGTCTGGTAGCCTACCTCTTTGTTTTCACTAGTCTGTAGATTTTTTTTTTTTAAATCTCTTTGATTTCTTCATTGATTCAAGAGTTGTTCAGAAGCATTTTGTTTAATCGCCATATATTTTGGTATGTTCCAGGATTCCTTTTATGGTTAATTCCTTCACAGATCCATTATGGACTGTGAAGATACTTGATATAATTTCTACTTTTGTATGTTTTCTGGCCTAGTATATGATTTATTCTTAAAAGTGTTCCATCTGCACTGCAGAAAGAAAGTGTATTCGTTGCTTTTAAGATGGAAAGCTGTGTAAATGTCCATCTGATGTAATACTTCATTTAAGGCCTTTATGTCTGTTAATTTTCTATCTGGATGACCTATCCCTTTGTGTCAGTAGTGTGTTGAAGTTTACGACAGTGATTGTATTTGTTTATTTGTTGTTTTAGGTCTTTTAATAGTTGCTTTAGATGGGCCTCCCTGATGTAAGGTCAAGTCTCAGCCATCCCAGGCCAAGGAGCTAACCCATGTGTGGCAGAAGCAGACCTCTCCTGTCTTGCCCATTGCTCCCCTCAGCAGTGTATTTCAGTCAGTCCACTTGTTGGGCTCCCTACTCTGTCTCTGGTGAATCCTCTTACCCTCCACCCCACATCTCCGGCCTACACCCCAATTCTTGTATGCATAAATAAATAAAAATAAATCTTAAAAAATTGTTGCTTTATATAACTTAGGTATTCCTATATTGGAACATAAATATTAGTAACAGTTATATCTTCTTGGTAAATTATTCCCATGACTATTATATATAGTGTCCATCTTTGTCCCTAACTACCTTTCTTAGTTGAAAGTCTAACTTACCGGATATGAGCCTAGGAGTCCCTGATTTAGTCTTTGAGTTTTTAGTATGTATGCCTTTATTTCAGCCTGTTATTTTTTAGTTTGAAAGTTAAAGAGTGAGTGAAAGAAATTAATGTGAAAAGTATAGATACTCAGGGCCTCCCCGGTGGCGCAGCGGCTGCGCTGTGGAGCTGTCGGCAGTGCACGATGTTCTATGCCCAGTGGGGGAGAATCCCACATGGTGCAGCAGACCTCTCCTGCCTCCCCTGCTGCTCCCCTCAGCAGTGTATTTCTGATCTGCCTGTTCTGCTCTCCACTCTGTCTCTGGTGAGCCACACGCCTCTGGCCTGTGCCCCAGCTTGTATGTATAAATAAATAAATCTAAAAAAAAAAAGTATAGATACTCTATGATTCCAATTTATAACACTCAAGAAAAGGCAAAACTATGGAGACTGCAGAGACCAGTGGTTGCTAGGGGTTGTGGGTAGAGAAGGAGGGATGACTAGATAGAGCACGGAATTTTTAGGACAGTGAAACTATTCTGTATGATACCATAATGGTGGACATTACACATGTCATTATACATTTGTCAAAACCCATAGAATGTACAACACAGAGTGACCTAATGTAAACTATGTCTCTAGTTAATAATATAATCTCTAGTTAATTTGTCAGTATTGGCTTATCAAGTGTGACAGATGTACCATACTAATGCAAAATGTTAATAACAGGGAAAACTAGAGGTGGGGGAAGAGTGAGAGTACAGTTGAGCCCTAAACAACATGGGTTTGAACTGTGCACATCCACTTATACTCAGATTTTCTTGTAAACAGATGATCTAAAATTTATGGTCTCAATAAATCTAGTACAGTACTATGAAGGTATTTTTCAATAATATCTTCTTTTCTCTAGCTTACTTTATTGTAAAAGTACAGCATACAATACATGTAACATATGAAATGCATGTAATACATGTGCTAATTATCTGATTATGTTGTCGGTAAGGCTTCTGGTCAACAGCAAACTATAGGTAAAGTTATGGGGAAGAAAAACTTACATACAGCTTTTCAGTTGGGGGGCATGTGTGTGTGGCACTCTTAATCCTGTATCAAGGGTCAACTACATATGGGAACTTTCTATGCCTTCTACTCACAACCACAGATAAGCTTCTTAAGCCAACTGCAGGGAGAAGCACGCAGTGAAATGCAGCGGGGTTGATGTTTCTTTAGCACAGGTGTGGGCCTAGTTGTTTAGCGACAGCAGGGCAGGAAGGGGGACCTGCGGACTCTTTCCACATCATTTTCTTAGCACTCCACTTGGGACACAGGTCAGCAGAACTAAGTCGCACCCTGAGAGCCATTAGCATTAATCAGGGAGACTTCTTACCTGGAATTCCAAACAAAAGCAACATGCCTCAGACCTAGAACTAGGGTGAGGATCAGAATCCACTTCGTGGTGAAATTAGTTTGGGTCCAAGTGATGAGGGTCTAGAGGCAAGTTGTCTGGAAACACTGTGCTGATGCGGAGTGGACTCCCTTTCTAGTGCTCCGGATATCCGCGAAAGGGGAAGAAAGTCGACCTCCATGTCAAACTTGCACTTCACCTGAGGGTTTCTCTCCAATTTGTAGAGTACATTTTCTCACACACCAGATCATGACATACCGACGTTTCTTTTTATCCTTTTCCGCTTTCTCTACGCCAGCGGGTGGGATGGCTATTGAAGTAGTTAAAGAGAAGAACCGTTGCTCATGTAGTCGTGGCCGAGTGGTTAAGGCGATGGACTAGAAATCCATTGGGGTCTCCCCGCGCAGGTTCGAATCCTGCCGACTACGGGTTGTTTTTCTCTGAGTGGAGCAATGCAGTACTAAGTTTGCTCTCAGTTGCTGGAAAAATTCGCGGGGCTGGGCGCGAGCCGGTAATTGACGTCTGAAAGCCCTCTCTTCTTTCCTCTGTCTATCTGTTACCCAGAGGGAGGTTCCTTTTCCCTCCCCATTTCCTGTTTTCCTCCACTTTCAGAGTGTTCCTTAGGACTCAAATCATGGTCGTGAGTATAGACAGGAAGCTGACGCCATAAAGTAAGCTACAGAGGACACATTTTATTTTTCCTTCTTTTAAAGCTCGCACAGCGCTCCGTCGCCCGGCCATCCCTGTGCCGACAAGTTAAGTGAGGAAGGGACAGGACTGGTCTAAACACTAGGCGTGGTCACATTTGTCTCGGCTACTGAATCGCAGAATGTATGGTTGGTTGGGGTAAGCATAACCTCAAGAGCGAAGAAATGGGACAGTGAGCTTTCCTGGCCATGGAGAGGCAGTTGACATGTGTCTTTGCAAGATTTAACCCTAAAACGTCGCTCAGCTATTTGCTATGCAGAAGTTTTCCCACAAAAGCAGATAGGTTGCATTCTAGGACGGATGTTTATTTTCTGGACTCTTTTCACCTTGGCATGTAACTCTGAGGATCCTCTGGGATAGCTGCCTAAACTTTCCAAATATCCCCATATATACATATTTAAATTGAGATAAAAGGTTAACAACACTGAGTATATTTTAGGAATACAGGTTCACACCTCTTCACATGTATGCTATCTTAGTATACCCACCACCAAAAGCACCAATAATTCCCTACCAAAGTCCGTTGAACTCCCTTCCCCTCTGGTAACCTTAGTTCTGCAGTGAGAATCCAAGGGTTTATTTTTATTTGGCTTTGTCTGGTTCTTTACCTTATTTCTTTATATTCCATATGAGTGAAATCATCCTGTATTTGTCTTTTTCCTTGAGGAGTCCTCCAGGAAAAAATATTTCTACTTTTCCTCTTTAGTGTAGTGGTGAGTATCTCGATTTATCACACTGGAGATCTAGGTTAGATCCTTCTAGGGAGGAGAAAAGCTTGATGCTTAAGAAGTTTTTTTCTGATTAGATGTCTCTGTTCTTACAGTCAGCTACTAACATTATCAGTGATGTGGAATTCAGTATTATGAAGAGGGAAAATACTATCTTTACAGTGGGAGATATGGGTTGATACCTATAAAATTATTAAACCAGTTTTGGGACAAAGCCAAAAATTATCTCCTGATGCAATGTACTAAGAAAAACACAGTATCTCTCCCCCTTCTTGGGGGGGTGTCCTTTTCTGGCAAAAATGTGTAATCTGAATCTAATCAAAGGAAACAGATTAACTCAAATTAAGGGATACTGGACAAATTAACAAGAACACAAAAATAACCCTATTATGAGATACAAAGTGACACTAAATGCTTCAAATTAACTGAAGGCACCTAAATGATACACATTTTCTTTTTGCTGTGGAGGACATCCTTGGAACAATTGTTCAATCTGAATAAAGTCTATAGGTTAATGTTTTGTCAGTGTTAATTCCTGATTGTATTCATCATGCTATGGTTATAGAAAGAATGCCTATGTTTTAAGGAAAAATTGCACTAAAGTATTGAAGGATAAGAGGTTACATGTTTTTAAACTCAATCTCATACAGTTTGGAGAAAAAAATGTATATATATCTGTATATATATACACCTGATTTTCTTACATATACCATTAACATATACATATATACTATATACACATGCATATATATACACACACACATACAACATATGTTTATGTGACAGAACAGGAAAATAATGTACAGTATTATGTTAAATATGATAATATTTTGGGAATGGAGTGAAGGTATCAGGAATTCTTTTTGTTCTTATAACTTTTCTGTCAGTCTGAAATTATTTTGGTAAATGTTAACTAGACTCATTTAGACTCAATAAATGTTAGATTATTTAGCAATATGTACAAATATTGACTTATTATGTTTTGCATCTGAAACTAATATAATGTTATATCATTGATTATATATCAATAAAAAGTTTCCATTTTCAGTAGTATTAGGAATTAGGTAAAAATAAATCTAACAAAACATGCAAGAAATCTACACTTAAAGCTAAAAAATATTATTGAGATAAATTAAAGAAGATGTAAATAACATAAATGATATAGCAAGTGATTGTTTTGGAAGATTCAATAGTGTTAGGATGTCACTTCTCTAAATTTATCAACAGATTCAGTGAAATCCTAATCAAAATCCAAGCAAGTATTGCTGTGGAAATTGACTGATTCTGGACTGTATTTGGGAATGCAGAGGAACTTGAAAAATCAAGTCATTGAAGAAGATAAAGTAGACAACTTAGGCTACCAATTTACAAAATAGGTCCTAGTCAGTTTAATCAAGCAAGGATGGTCTTTTTTAAACAATGCTGCAACATTTTGAGATACATATCTATATTTTTATAGAATAAAATAAACCTTAACTCCTACTTTATATTACAAGCTAAGCAATTTAACAGTAGACCTTAATGCGAAAGAAAAAAACAGGTTCTAGAAGAATATCTTCGTGGACTTGGGCTAGGCAAAGATTTCTCAAAAAACAAAACAAAACCCTGAACGATAAAATAGAATTTGTGAGTCTGACTTATTTTAAATTAAGGATGTGTTGGCTACAAAAGACATCCATTGAAGAGTGAAAACACAGGCCATGAAATGGAAGATGTTCATAATACATATATTGTAACATATAATGCATGGTAATTTAATATATTGTCATCAAGTGACAATAAGATATATAAAGAATCCCCCTAAATCCCTAAGAATTAAAACAGGCAGCCTAATTTGAAGACTTAGTGGACACTTTACAAAGGAGATTCAAAATGATCAACTGGCTTATGAAAAGGCACTCAGATCATTAGTCATCAGAGAAATGCAAGCAAAAACCACAATTAGGTGGCACTACACACCCAGAAGAATTAAAATTAAAAAGCGTAGCAATATCACTTGTGGGTAAGAGCAGTGCACATTGCTAACAGGGTATAAATTACTGTTACCACTTTGAGTATTGTTCCAACATAGCTACAAAAATGAAATATAATACTTCCTGTGATCTAGATATTTCACTACTTGAGTATATAACTAGCATAAACAACATGTGTATGAATGTTCATAACAAATTTATTTGTAATAACCAAAAACTGAAACTACCTAATTGTCCATCTGTCGTAAATTAAAAATGTGGAATAGTATCAGTCATTATAAAGAATAACTACTGACATACACAGTACATGACTAAATCTCACGGTCTCTCAGAAGTCACAGCAGAGTATATTACATTTCCTCTTACAAGAAAAACAGAACAGCAAAACTAATTTATGTTTGTAGAAATGAGGGAAATGACTGGGCTTGAGGGGAGGATCTGCACTGAGTGGGATGAAATTGCAGAGAACCTTTTGTATTTTTTAAAATGTTCTCCATCTTAGTCGTCGTGGTTGTTTCACTGGTATATGCACATGGCAAAATTTATCCAGATGGATATTTAAGATATGTGCTCTTTTTTTTTGTATGTAACCGTGTCAGTCATCAGTTGTTTCTGCCTGTTTCCACCTTGGTCAAAGTGGTAATTTCACACAAGTTATCTAATCTCCCACTGTCTCTTCTGTGTGTTTATCAGTGTCCAGGACTACTTGGAAGAGGAGTTGCTCCAAAGGTGTTTGAAATATCAGTGGTTACTAGAAGTTAGGACCTCACTGATCATTGGAGTAAGCAGTTTAGTTTCAGTTGCAGATTCTAGAGTTCAGGTTCAAACTACTGCCTTGTCCCCAGAGCCGCTCGAATGTATTCACTGAGTAGTCTCATCCCAGTGATCTGAATTGCGTAGGAGGCAGCAGAGGTTGGCCTTTTGCCTATGTTCAACTCCAAAAGCCAATTTTTCTCTGGGCAAGGTTTGCCTTGGTTTGTGTTCTTTCTTGTCCGTGACTTGCAAAATAAAAAATGCAGACAAACAAACAAAAGGAGTATGGTTGTGTAGTCGTGGCGGACTGGTTAAGGCGATGGACTAGAAATCCATTGGGGTCCCCACCTGGAAGTTGAATCCTGCCGACTACAGTAGTGCTAAGCTTTTTCCAGCGAAAACAAAATTGAAACTACAGCTTGTGCAAGGTCCTTGACTAGTTTCGATCTTTGCTCAGGTTTCAACTTCACAGCAGTGGGAAGTCATTATTACTCTATTATTTTTATCTAAGTAAAAAATTCCTTAATGAGACCCCAATCATTTTCCTGCTAGTGGAAGTTCCACATAGGTTTGGGGGACACCTCGCACTCCCAAACTCTTTTGAAACCTCTATTTTCACAACTCTTTGTAGTGTTGTCTTCCCTCACGGAAAACAGCCCCGTTGCTTAGATCGCAGTCTCGTCAGCAGAGCGATTCCTTGTGGAATCAATGGCTCAACTGCTTTGGTCGTCTAGTTTCGTTGCTTACAAATCTAGTACGCGAATCACTGTCAAAGAAATCGAAGATATCACTGTCTAAAGAGCAGGCTGTCCGGTAGGATCCACCCTTTTTCGGCTGCATCCGGCAGATGGGTGGTGCGAGAGGCCGGAGAGAAGGGCTGGAGCGGGACTAGTTGGCTCACAAATCCGAGGGATTTCAGATGTAGGTTTCCTCCAAAGTTATTAACGTGGCGGAACAAACATAGGGCTCAGACAGTAGTATTTGGATTTGTTAGGTATTGTAAAGGCGCTTGGTGGTAGCTATTCCTCGTTAGTATAGTGGTGAGTATCCCCGCCTGTCACGCGGGAGACCGGGGTTCGATTCCCCGACGGGGAGGCGAGTCTTATTTTTGTGCTTAGTCACCCATTGCAGAATTCTCCACAGCCTTGTGAGCAGTAGTTAGGATCGAGTATTATTTTCCATCTTTCTGTATTATAAAAACTTAAGAATTCATTCTGGTTAGCTATCTTTAGCAGGTGATCCCAGATTCTGTGGGCGGTGCTGCTGTTTCTTCTGGAACCATTACTTGTTTCCCAGTACTGAGAACAGAACGACAGAAAGTCCGTCTGACAGTTCTTCATTACTGCACCCTCCCCAGCTTCCATCACTCCTACTCCCAGATGCTCTAGTCAAAGAAACTTTTCAGTGCAATTCTATACTACCAAAGCCACAGCCACTTTAAAGGCTAAAGGAGAATTATGTTTAAATGAAACAGGATTTAGAATGTTCATTGAGCTTAGTAAGAATATAGTTATGCAGTCTCTGCCTCTCATTTGCATGCAGAAAGAACTGCTGGGGCAAAAAGCCCAGGTAGGTGTTCAAGTCCTCCATTCTTTTAGACATAGCCCTCCAACGGTGGTACTAACATGGCCCCACCTCCAGAAAGGGTGTGCTCCGTCCAGCCACACAGGCCGACCTGGGCAGCTGCAAACTGGGGCTGCTGGCCTACAGCATCTACAAGATGCAGATCGAATGTGTGGAGGAAGATGACAACATGGTCACAGACTTACGGGAAGAGATACCCTAGTTCCAGGAGCATGTGAGAGGAATGTCGACATTGCTGCGTTCGAGGTGATCGGAAGCACCAAGCAATGTGCTTCTGAATGTATGACCGGCTTTGTGAATTAAAGACTGAGCTTTCTGAAAAGAAAAAAAGAGTCACTATTATAAAGCCATAGCTAAGACAGTGTGGCATATGCTCAGGGAAGGAAAAATAAGCCAGTAGAATAGAACACTCCCTAAGTATACCCACTTACAAGTCACTTGACTTAGGTCAAAAGTGATTCTTAAAAACCAACAACAGAAACAAAGGTATATCAGGTGTTCTTCTTTTCCGTAAATTAAAACTCAGTTGGTGGTTCAGTTGAATAGCCATGTGAAAATAAAATGATCATAACATACACAAAACTCAATTTGATGAAATGTTTATTTAAACATGAAAGACAAAACAATAATGTTTCTGCAAGATAATTTAGTGTATTATCTTCATGGCTTGGGAGAATGCAAGAATTCTAAAATACAACACAAAAAGCAATCACCACAAGTGTGTGTGTGTGTGTGTGTGTGTGTGTGTGTTTCACTGGCATTAGAAACTTTTATTACTAGCCACTGTTAATTAAATACAAGGCAAATCTTAGAGAAGATGCTTGTGTTGCATAAGACTAACAAAAGATTGTGTCCAGATTATAGATTTAGCTATATAGTGTCATGACTTTGTATTGACATTTGCTGAGTGGACCACAGGGTGCCTGATAGTGAGCATGTTTGAGATTGAGCTACAGGCCACAAGAGAAGCACAATGAGTACTAGCTGAACATTGAACCCAGTGAGTACCAACTGAAACCGGGCTACAAAAATGTGAACTTTTCTGTAACACCTGATTTTCATTTTTTATTTTTGCATCCCACTTCTTTACAATCTGTGTTGTTTGGCTCTCATCTCTAGCCATCTTTGGGCCAAGACAGATGAGGAGTGAAACAGGAGACCAAAACTTGCAGATATCACATTATGATACACACAGCAGACAAACTGTACCAGGTCCTGATGTTCAAGAGGAGCTACCTAAGGTCAACTTCTTTTTACACCACTTTATACATTTCAAGTTAGTATCATAGAAGGAGCAGTTCCACATGAACTCATGTTCCAAAGATGAAATCACTGACTGTTCCAGCCATTTCCTTACCTTACAAATTCTGGACCTCTCTTAGTGATTTCTGCTCTAGAATCATCCTGTGATGAACCCTGCCCCCACCCCCAAACTCTTACAATTTCCCTTCCCTAACTGCACCATTAAAAACACTTAAGACTTTCAGAATGGAACTCTCCTTGGCTCAGTAATTTTAATAAACCCAATTTACAGGCTCAAAAGTCCTTGATGGTCCTTGTATGGGAAGCAACTTAAATTTTGTTTTTACTCTCAAACTAGAAACAATCCTGCACTTGCCAGTGAAAATCTTAACCACTTCCTGTTGTTGAACAAAACTTTCCCACTCTTAAGTTCTGGAATTTTCAGGCTGAAAGGATATAATAGTTGTGGTGCTCTTTATAAGCTAATAGTTCACATGAAGCCATGATAACAGTCATTGCTCAAAAACAGATAAAGCCTGGTTACTATTGAATGATATTCCCAACACGCGGTCTAACGAAACACGTAATTCACTCACACTCCAGACTAGCATCTTTGACTGACTATCAAGACGAAGTTCTGAATCAGAGCGAGCTTACAGTCATTGTTTTCCAACTGTACCCAGTAGTAATGAAAGCACCCCCGAACTGCCCCCACCCTGACCTGCCCGCACATCCACTCCAACCGCTTGGCACCCTGGCTTTACACACAAATCCAGGCCAAGTTCAGGCTTAGCCATGCCATTTACTGAGTGACTGTGATCAAGTTACTTTACGTCTATGGACTAGATTTATAAAATCTGGGGATAAAATGAGGGTTATAGTTCTACTAATTTAATGACTATTGTGAAGACCATACAAGTTAATATAAGCCTTTGAAATAGTATGTATGTAATAAGTGCTTGATAAATAGGAACTGATATTGAAATAATTTCTATGTACAAACTGCAGTAGGTTTGAGTCTTTTTTTTTTTTAAAGTGTGTTTCTTATAAAATGTGTGAAAAATGACTTCACAACCACATTTAAGAAAGTCCTTGATAGACTTCTGATGGCAGGGTTTGGAGCAAGGGGCTGCGAAGGTGGCAAGAAGCCCCTGAAGCAGCTCAAGAAGTAGGCCAAGGAGGTGGACGAGGAAAATAAGGCCTTCAAGGGGAAACAGAAAAAAGGAGCAAAAGAAATTCAAGGCACTAAAAATGAAGGCTGCAGGGAAAGGTCCCCTGGCCACAGGTAGAATTAAGAAATATGGCAAAAAGTAAGATGTTTCTTGTATTTGAGGCAACAAATGTTTCTTGTATTTGTGGTCCTTAATTCCATTCCTGGAACATCTGAATTCCCTGCATAATATCTTTTGCCACCAATAGCTAAAATGAAGTGTTTGGGGAGCCTGTTGTACATTTAAGAATGAACTTTTGTAAAAACAAAATCATATTGTTGGTTCATCTTCTCTTTAGTTCTTCTTACTCAGCCATTTCTACCTTAGCTGTGGGTCAGAGTAAACCCAGTCCAGAATCCTGTCAAAGTGTGTTCATCTTGATTCTTCGCTCTATCCTGAGTTCTGTACTATCTGGAGTCAAGCCAGTTCAGTTGGGAAAAAAAGACAACTGTTAATGGGATTGTGTTGGGATGGGGCAGGGAGGACATAATAAACTACCCAAATAAAATATAACACAACTAAAAAAAAATGAAACCCTTGATCTAGAGAGTGTTTCACGGGGCTTGTTGGCACATTGCTTCAGTCCTCAATTTCTTCATTTTTAAAATAGGGCCAGTACCCTACCTGATAGGGTTGGTAAATACTGGTGATTAAATAAGATAAAGCATGTAGTGCCAATCAATGCCTGGAACATAACAATGGTATTTAAAAGGAGAGTGGGGAAATTAATTGGCAAAACAACAACAAAAAGGTGGCTGTAGCTGCAGTAAATACTATTTTATCAATCTCGGGTTCCCTAGAGCAGAATAGCAATGAAAGCATCTCCACTCAGGAGGCTGACTTTGATACTGAGCAAATCCAAGCAGTTTATGACATGAAAAGGAAGTTGCCCCCCTCATTCAGGATTAACATTAAATGATATGCACACGTGAAAACATCTGTGGATTTGGAAGAGATCATTTGACAGCGGGAAACTGGCAGAGGGTGAACTGAGAAGATGACGCCCAGACAGAAGTTCCAGTCTCAGGTGACAACAACCAAATGTTTCACTTGCTTTTAGCATGCTAGATAGCAATGGCTAAAACCGTAGCCGGCAGGATTCGAACCTGCGCGGGGAGACCCCAATGGATTTCAAGTCCATCGCCTTAACCACTCGGCCACGACTACATGCTGCAGCGTCTTTCTTATTAGCTGTTTTGAAGGTGTAGCGATCGGTATATTAGCTGATAAGTAATTGTTGATGACTTTCATCTACTTTACCCTTTCGCTGTCTTCAAAGAATTGGTTGAAACCCTATTGACTGGTGTGCGGGATGAGAGGGGAGGTGGAGAGTTCAACTCTCCCCGACACGCTGAAGAAAATGATGCTGGGAAGGTCTGCATCACTCAGGAAAAGCTCACTCCTCTGCCTTCTGCCATGAGGGAAGCCCGCAGCACCAGCAGCCTGGGGGAAAAGGAGAAGCAGCTTAAAAAATAGGTTTTACAGTGTGAGGATATTCTCTGTCTTGCCTAACATAAAAGAGGTTGTGAATGCCAGGCTTAATCTGGCTAGATTAATAGGATTGCCTTTGGGTTTAGAGATTTAATTCAGTGAGACATAAAAGAACTAGGTTCTTTGTTTTTATTTTTTTACTGGGGAATTCAGGGACTGTAATATCGAGTTCTGGGAATTGCAGTGCTTTACCAAAGCGCTGTAAAGGAGATTCAAGCAGATTTCCAGAGCCAAATAGGAGAATTTCTTTCATGTCTAAGAACCTTGGACTCTCTTGTAACGACAACTCTTCCATGTCTGTTTTCCTCTAGGGCAGGCAAAAAGATAATTGCTCCTGTAGGGGAATGAGTTGTGTCACTCAGTGAGATATGTTAAAGTTTTTTTTTTTTCTTTATCAATTTAGGATTAAAGACATAGAGAAGTCCACTGACAAAATATTTTACAAATACGGTATTTGGGATAATAAGATTTCTGTGTGATCCCCCTCCCCAAGGAAATAGGATTCTAACATTACATTTCCACCAACAATATAATAAAGTTCCTTTGTGCACATCCTCTCCAGCACTTGTTTTGGGGGATCATTTTAATATGCTCTCTCATTGTGGATTGGTCCTCCATCTCTCTCATTAAGAGCAATGATGAGGATAAGGGTTCAGAATGGGGGAGAGGGGAGCACAAGGGACTGTGGTGATGGCTCACGGGTGAATCGGTGGTGGGTAACCCACGGGGAATACACTATAATGTAAAAAATACAAAAAAATAATAAACATTTATTTTTTTAAAAAGAGCAATGATGAACATTTTTCCATGTTCAGAGAGCACACTGGGGAGCCGATCCAGTTACCTCTTTACCACTTAATTGATTCACTCCCTCTGTAATGCCTGTAAGATCTTGTCTGCTTCATCTCTTAATCTTCAGGGGTTGGAAGACCTTCTGGCTGGAATACAGCTTGTGAGATCGTTATGACTCGGAGATAACTAGGGTCTCAGTGGGCAAGAAAAAGTTCAAGGAATCTAGGTTTACATGACACAGGTGCTAGAAAACTGACAGGAGAGAAAATGACTGGGACCTGCCTTCCCTGTTTATGCCTGCTCCTCCAATACATGAAGAAGATCAGAACTTAAGGAGCTTTCTCAGTGGGGCGCACAGAAGCGACATGCGGCTGTAGGAGAGGTCCAGTTGCCCTGTGACAAGAGCCTGTTCCTCTCCGTTCTGTCTGACCTACTTACTCTGAGTCAAGTCTTTCCAAAGTGCTTTGTGAGCAATCTGCACCCCAAGAGCCTTCTGAGAACTGGCTTAACTAGTATCTGGGCTGCAGTCCTGGGTCAGCTTTGACATAATTTACAAGACCAGACTAATGAAACAGCCACAGTTAAAAGATGATTTTAACTTAGCAGCATGCTGCTTAATATCTATGTACAGATTTTGTTTCTCATTTAGCTAAAAACTAGGATGATATATATAATAGTTGAGCTTATCAAATGCAGAAGATTCTTACCCTGCAATCCATGGACTTAAAGAATTCCATTAATATCCTGAGATAGTTGACAAAATGTATATATTGCTGGGGGGCATCTTTCTGAGAAGGGGGCTTCATAGATTTTATTCAAGTTCAACTGGAATCCAGAGCCAAAAAATATATGAATCTTTGCTCTGACGACATTCTTGACATTGGAAATGGAAGGGGGAATTTTCCATTGGTGTTTTGTCTTCTGGGAAGTAATTGAAATGGCAGTGCATGAACGTGAAGACTCCAATCTAATTCCCACAGACTGGTACCAGCAACTTACCTGATGTGGAACAAGCCTCATTCAGGGAACAAGATAACACCCACCATTATTCTGAGAGTGAAGGCCCAACTGGAATCTCCTATGTTACCTGAAGTCTCCCACGACGGTCCCTCGTGTTCACAGTCACCTGTGCTCCTAAAACAAACAAGCTTGTAGCCCTGGCCTGTGAACTGTGGTCACAGCCTACCATCACACTTTCCCTCAATTCCTCTTTGACTTTCACTGTGGTTCTGTTGCCCGCACACCCAGTCCACAGACTATGCACTTCATGGAAAAGTGTGGGCCAGGCCTAAACAGCATCTTTGATCTCTGCTCACATACAAACATCTAGTTTTTATTCTCATTTGAAAACTATTCTCTTAGCTTCCAGTTACCTCAGTTTCCCCAAACTCTGGGCATTACTAACAATTTTTTAGTCAATATCCCATCACTATAAACTGAAATCTGCACGGGCTGGGCCAGTGCTTGGTATCTTGCTCAATTCTGTGTCCATGGCATGAAGCACAGCTGTTGGCATGGTGCACAAGTTTCTCCATCCTAAATCCAAGCCTATATCTGCTATACTCTTAGGACAGTGACAATGTGCAAATGGTATCAATGGGTGTGATGACGTGACTCCTTAGTTGAGAGGAGGGAATTGTATTGGTACACATGGTGAGTCAGAGTTCTGAATTCACTTCGAAGAAATTTTTCATTTGCTTACATTTTTGTTCTTATTGCCATGCGCAGTAGTTTCTATTGCATTGAGAAGCTAGAACAGAGAGCTTATATATGTCAGTTTCTCTATTATTAAAATCTTACTTTATTATGGTTTATTTATCACAATTAATGGATGAATATATGTTATGAGGAATGAGAATCCAAGTGATATTCACATGTCCTTAGTTTTTCCCTAATGTCCCTTGTCTGTTCCAGGATCCTATTCAAAATACTTCATTATCTTTAGTCATCATATCTTCTTGGGATCCTCTTGGGTGTGACAGTTTCAGACTTTCCTTGATTTTGATGAACTTGGCAGTTTGGAGGATAACCGCTCAGATACTTTGTAGGAATGTCCCTTATTTGGGATGTGTCTCATGTTTTTCTCACTATTAGATTGGAGTTTTGGGTTTGGTAGCGGAAGATCACAGAGATTAAGTGCCATTTCCATCGTGTCTATTATATCAAGAGCATGTACTATTAAAATGGTTTATCACTGTTGATGTTGACCTTCGTCACCTGTCTGAGGTAGTGTTTGCCACTTTTCTTTATTTTTACCAGTTTTCTTTAACTATTTACTCTTCCCAGCCTCCCCCTTTTGCATATTTTACTCTTTGGAAAGCAATGACTATGCCCAACCCACGCTTAAGGAGTGGGGAATTGTATTATGTGGAACTCTTCTGTACAGGAAATTCCCTAAGCAACTGAAATTATTTCCACATCAGGGAAGCTGCCGGTGCAGGTTATGTAGTCTTCATGTTCATTCACAGCCATTCTCCCCCTAAATGTCGTTGCTCCCCCCCATTTAAAAATTTGTATTAGCAAGGAATTATGGATATTTATTTTAGCCTTTAGGTTATAATTCATTGCTATTTTACTTACTGTGGCTTAAATTGTTCCACCTTTGATTGTTGCAGGTGTATAATTTTACCTATTTTTTTTTTCAGAGAGCCCAGAAGGTAGTGACTTACCAAGGCTCTTAAAATGCTCTTATAAAATAAGTTTGTCGAATGGACCTGAAGTTCTTCAGTGATGTCATATGTGCTCATGGTCACCATGTTTCTTGTCTCTAAGACTTCTGGAAATCACTTGTCAAGGGAGTTTTATTCTGTCTTCCTCCTGGTGATTGTCTCAGGGGACCTGGGCAAACTGGGAGGTGACAGTGACTGTGATACATGGGGATGATCTGCCATTCCAGCAGCCTCTGTCACCCAAGTAGCAGAGCACACGATTGTACCGGAGGCTGAGGATGATTTAACTGTGAAAAGGTTATTTGGGATGACTGAACTGACTCCACCTGGTGTCAGAGACTCCATCTTACTGAACTTTTAACTTAAAAAACAAAAACAAAACAAAAAAAAAACCCTAGGGACTGGCGAAAACAGGTTTCCATTAGACACTGACTTCTCCAAAATTGTGAAAAGAATGTTTTTCTTTTTCTTCTCTCCATACCACCAGTGTCAGTTTGGCAAAAGCCACTGAACTTAGGAAATGTAATCCACAATTATTCCTAGTTTTTGCAGTTCTGTTCCCCCATCCTTTTTTCCCCTTTAAGACCTTTCCTAAACAAAGACACCCCCACCCAGGGGTCTTTGCAAATCTAAGACCCAACTAAATATCATTATTTTAACCTCGTGGTGTTTTTCTCAGTAGACATAACCTAGTCATAACGGTGGGGCCTCTTCAAGCCCGATGTAGTACTTCTTCCCATGTATCGGATGTCTTTATGCAGTAAAAGCAGTCTTGACTGAATGCAGACCCTTGTTCGAGGGTCTTGTTGGGAGGTTTCAAATTCTGACATCTGCCACTCACTCTTAGCACAGTTGCTCCTCTTCTGTCTGTCTCGCCTCAGTCCTTCGGCTTGACCACGTGGGACGGACGCATGCTGGGGCAGCAGTGGCCCGGCCAGGACGCGTTCTGTCCCCTTGTTGACAGCAGAAAATCTTTTACTGCTCGGAGATTGGGAGAGTCTAGGAGTTGCTGCCTATAGAAGCGCCAGGTCAAAGCTCTCGGTGAGAATCCAGTTAGAGAAACTGCGATGAAAACGGTCCGGCCTTTCCTGGTGCCTTTACCCTTCGGTCTCCACGAGGTGGCGCCGTCCAGGGATGCAGCGGCCTCCCCGGGGTCCCGCTGTTCCCCTCGTTGGTCGCCACGGTAAGCCAGGTCTAGTGGGTACACTAGGTCAAATGAAGTCATCTAGGTCATGAAATGAAACTTCCAGGAGTGTCCCTGGCGTTCGGAGAGTGGAACGCTGCGCAGACGCTCGGGAGGCACCGAGCCCCGAGGTTACTCCGGCAACGCCAAGACGCAGCGGGGCGCCGAGTCCCAGCCGCGGTCACTGCTCCCCGCTACTCGGCTGCGGGCGGGAGGAGCGCAGAAAGGGCTAGAGGCGGAGGAACTGGAAAACACC
>PVIJ01005581.1:0-17500 GCA_004024925.1 Scalopus aquaticus | reverse complement strand
CCTCTAACAGTCACACCACGAGCCCAGGGAAGAAAGCTTTTTTTGGAAATCACTGTGCTCGCTGTCGTGACTGTAGCTGTTCCTGGTGTTCACAGACCTGAACAGGTGCCTGCCCACCTGGTGCAGTTAATTTTCACTCTCTTTCACAGGTAACAAACCAGGTACACTGTGTCTTGGTTATTTTTCCCTTAGAAGTATATTTTATATCAGTATATAGACAAGTATCTCATTCAGTATGTTAACTGTAGAGCCACCCACTGTGGATGTTCCAAAATTTAAGTCAGAAGTCCATGACTCTGAGATTTTTAAATCACTGCTATTTCAAATAGTCTGTTGTGACTGTCAGAGTTCCTTCCAGTTGTGGGGTGTGGCTCATGGGTCCTCATCAGAGGCTGGCAGGGCAGAAGCAGATCTTGTTCCAACCCTTCTGAATAGTCAGTTCTGAGTATAACATCTTACCAATCTGATGCAACACCGTAGTGCTCTGAATGACATCAAGGAGTAGGAAACTTTGATTACAAATACCCTTTCCAGTATGTAATCAAATTTTATAAGGGAAGCTAAGTTTCAGCACTGTTATATTACTTTTATAAGACTTTACTTCAACGTGTAGTCGTGGCCGAGTGGTTAAGGCGATGGACTAGAAATCCATTGGGGTTTCCCCGCGCAGGTTCGAATCCTGCCGACTACGGCTGGTTGGGATGTTTTGATGCCCCCAACAAGTTAGTTTGAGATGGGGTTTGCAAATCCAAAGCCTCCCCAAGATGCTAGCGGCTTTAACTCACCTGCGGCTCTCTCCTTGTGGAGAATTAAAAGTACTGTATTATTGTCCAACACAGTTAAGTCTGACTTGACTCTGAATGTGGTTTGTTTCTCTCAAGGAAGAATACAACTTACCTTGATGTTTCCAACAATCAGAATCCTGTTTGTTTCTCAGTGGAATTGTTAGCTTTTCAGGGGGTTCTTTTCTTGCACACAAGTTGTTTTCCTTATACCTCCCAACACTCAATTTCATATGATTGTCATTCCTGCTTCACTTTCCACTTTTAGACGCCTGGTTATAATGGCAGATATACTGATACGTGACCTCACCACTTGGACAATGGTGAAAATGTAGAAGGCAAATAAGCACATAAAAAATAGTCAACATCATTAACCTTAGAGAAATACAAAATAAAAACAGTAAGCTATCACCTTATACCTAGCACAATGGCTAAAATAAAATATAGTGACAATCCAAATTCTAGTGAACATGTGGGGAAACTGGATCACCCACACACTCACTGATAGTGGGAATTTAAAGTACCGTATTGTCATTATCACGGTGGAAAACACTTTGACGATTTCTTATAAAACTAAACATGAAATTACCATGCAATCTAGTCATTGAACTCTTTGGTATTTTTCCCAGAGAAATAGGAACTTGTGTACCCACAAAAACCTGTACGTGGTTTTCATATCATCTTATCTTGTAGTGATAGACCCCAACTGTAAACAATTCAGATAACCAGGTGAATGGCTATCTCCATGGCATGAAATATAACTCAGGAACAAAAATGGACTACTGACAATTGCAACTAGTTGGACTTAGACTGAGAAGCCAATCTCAAAAAAACTATATTTTTATGAGTTCATTTATAACAGCCTTCTGAAAATGACTAAATAAGAGAAAGGAAGAACCAATTCCTGGTTTCTGGTGCTAGAGAGAGAGAGTGGGAAGGATGTAGCTATGTTTAGGGTAACAGGAATGACTCTTGCTGTGATGAAATTGTCCTGTCTCTTGCCTGTGGTGGTAGATACATGGACCTGCACCTGCGATAAAATTGCATAGAGCTGAAGTCCACCTGGCACACAATGGAGTATAAGGAAAATGATAGAAATTAGAATAAGGTTATATCATTGGATTATATTAATGTCAATGTTAGTATGATCTTGGTTCTGATCTTGCCAAGATCCTAGTCAAACCAGCTCTTTGAGTTTCTCTTTTCTCAGAGGGCCCAGGGGGCATGGGCTCCTCCTAGAATACTTTAGGGGCACTAGAATGAGACATGCAAGTCCAGCAGGAAAAAAGTGGTGGTTAGTTGGTTAGAAGGTGATTGAACCTCTACTTCAGCTCAGTTTCAACTCTACCCTGAGATCTCCGCCGAGACATCTTTAATCTGTGATATCTCTTTTGAGAGACGAGAAGAATGAAAAATTGAAGGGAAGCAAAGAAATATTTTCTATTAAGTCTTGGGAGTATTCCAAATCCAGCTGTAATGTAAGATTTTTTCCCCACTGAGTATCCTTTTGTTTGTTCTAACTGCCATTTAGAGACACTAGCCATCAATAAACCATAGGTAGCTCGTGAATAGCATTTATTTAGATTTCTTCTCCCTTTGGAAGGCAAAGAGATGCAGGAAAAAGGAGTCAAAGATTCCTAAAACATATGACAAAATATACAAAGCTATAAATAGAGTTATATTCACAATCATAGTTTAAATTTTAACACAATATGCATCTCTTATGAAAAAAGAGCAAAAAATGTAAAAATTTCAAAGAATATAATTCCTTAATTTGACCTTGCTTATACTTAGATGACAATACATCTTTCAACTTCTGAAGACAAACCTCCTTTTCAAGCACACATGGGACCTTAAAAAAACAAACAGCCTTTTTGCTTTGATGGCAATAAAGCAAATTCTCAGAATTTTAGCAGTTTTAAGAGATAAATTGCAGTATCTAACCACAATACATTTTGCTGGATATCAGTTGAAACTGGAAAACTAATATGCTGGCATGATAAGAAATGTGCATATGATTTAAGGGAGATACCTAAATGGGAAGTTTAAACCAAGCATATTGAAAAAAATTACATTGAAAAAATTTATGTGAAAATATATTTTGTGCTGCCCAAGATGCACCTATGTGGAAATTTAAACTCTTATTACTTGTGCAAAAATAAAATAAAAGCTGAACATGATTGATTTAATGAGACATTGGAAGGAATTAGAAAAACAATCATCAAACATTACTAAAGAAATCTTAGGGAATGAAATAATAGAGAAGATAGCTGATTTAGTGGATAGAAAAGAAACGTGAAAAGGAGACGATCTATAAAACTGAAATTTTATCTGAAAATGCTAAACTGATAAAACTGATAAGAAGGCATAAACAACTCGCCAGAAATAGGGGAAAGAGACTGTTATGTCTAACAGACATTTTTAAAAAGACAGAGTGGCAAGAGAGATGAGGAAAATTAGCTGTCAAAACAGTGATACAACAAATTCTCCTAGGAATTCCTAGGAAGATCCTAAACTGTGGTTAACATATATGTATGTGGTCGACATATTAGCCACTTGTTAATCACACAATGTGATTCTCCATCTGACTGGACCCGGCTCGGTGATCAGAACAAGTAAAAACATCATCTACTTTTTAGTCGCTCCTTTCACCGCAGTCCTGGACTCCCCGTTGACGTCATCAACCCTTTTTGATTGCATTACAAAGATAATGGCTTTACTTAATTTCTTTGTTTAGTGATTTGCCCATTAATATCTAGTTTGGATTCATGATGTGGTTACCATATCTATGAGTGCTTTCACTTGTATTTGAGCTAGGATTTCCTGAAATTTCCTTTTCTGCTTGAAAAAGGACATGCAATATTGCAGGAGGGACCTGTTCAGGGTGCAATGCCTTAGAGACAAAACACTTGCCAACTTTTTTCTTTAAGAAAGGCTGCCTTCAAAGTAGGGGTTTGATTTTGGGAAAGAGGAAGGCATTAGCAAAACCTGGTCTTCCAGGGGAGAAAGTAAGCACCATAAGGACTGCCTGTGATGGAGTAACTTTTCTAAAGTATAAATAATCTATCGCTATATGGGAAAGAGGCAGAGGAATTCAAACTGGTGAGCAATGGCGCTTGCTCTCAGACGGCAAGAGCAGGGAGTGCAACTGGTTTTGTGAGGAATGATGGGCAGGTTTTGCAAAAGCTGAGGCACCGCCGTAGTCGGCAGGATTCGAACCTGCGCGGGGAGACCCCAATGGATTTCTAGTCCATCGCCTTAACCACTCGGCCACGACTACATGGAAAGTAAGCACCCTGTCTATGGCAGTAACTGTCTGAACTTTTGCTCTCTACCAGAGGCCCAACTTGCTTCCAGAAAGTGTATTTGCCATTAATGTTTCTCATCGTTTGACATCATTGATGCGAATATCATGCTGTTGAGCAAGTGACACTTCCTCCTCAGACTGGAACAGACCTTCGATCTGATGGAAGGGGACTGAGCAGAAGCCATCCCCTAAACCCAGTGCCCTGCTGTGTCAGCTTTGCTGGGGGTCCACGAGATACACCCCACAACTGGTAAAAGCTCTAGCCGGCGCTGCACAATTATGAGTACAGTGACGATTTGAAAAGCTGGTAATGACCATCAATCTTTAAAATAAAATTTGAGACATAGAGTAGAAGGTGCAGCTGACAAAACGAACGTGGTGCGTTGGACCTCAGGGTTAAATGTAAACACTACCACTTTCCTCAGGCAGTCATTTATAGAGTGAACAATATGTGCCATCAGTAAGCTTTAAAAGGGGAAGGCCATCGTCATGCAATATTTATCCATAAGCCAGACAACTGCCATTTCCCTATGTACCCAGTGTTGCCTTTGTACAGAAGAGGAACCCAAGTATGGAATATGCAACTGGGAAAAATTGATTACTAGATCTTGTTCTTCCTAGTTAACCTCTTCATACCAAAATTCAAAGATGCAGTTATTCATTGAATAGGAAAGTACATTATATATGATAGGTGAGGTTCAAAGCAATTGGTACATCTCAAGAAAACAGAAGATATGACCTGTGTTTGATCCATAAAGTTTAACTGGAAATTCCCAAAATGCCTTTAAGGTAGTGTTTGATTTCATTTAGATATTTGTCAGAAGAATCTCATTTCTTTTGAGAATTAGGCACAATTCAAGATAACGTAATTTTATTTCTCCCCATATCTAGATAGATTATGCAACCACTAATGGCCAGTGTCATGGGGTTATAGATAGTAAGAATCCACCGTTCAAAAAAATAAAAAGTTACCTGTGTAGGGGAGATTAGAAGAAGTTCATTATGGAGCTAAAGAAGAATCAGTCAGTCTTTGTACAGATCAATTGACAGATGGGATAGCCTACAAATCTGACAGATGTTTAAATTCCCCATAATCTTTGAGACACAATTTATAACAATGCTGTATCATTTGGCCTTCTTTAAATGGATTTTTTAAATAACAGAAATTTCAATGCATTGATGGTTTTGTAGGAATATCCAGTGCATGTGAACTACTAGTTGGAAATTGGAGTGTCTTGGAAATAATTCTGGTACCACCTAATTAAGTGACATATGAATACAGTACATGGTCCAACTTTCCTTTCTATTCCATGCTGTTATCCCACAAGTCTACACTCAGTGGCACACTGAGAAAGAAAAGCAGCAATCTCTAGTTTTGAACAAGCATATGTGTTTGCATGCAGTAGCAGAAACTTCCCAGCACTCACTTAATATGAAGGTGATCCTGGATATGAATGTTTGGGTGAGCAACGCACACAAAGGGGTAATACTGAGAGGGAGCAGGCAGGGACTTCGACCAGTATGTGGGGGGAGAACTTGCACCCTACAGAGTTAGTGATATGCGCTGAGGAAAAATATTTTAAAATCTCACATACAATCTGTTATCATAATGAGACCATCTGATGGGATAGAATCTTCCCAGTTCCTCGTCCATATGAAACGTCTACAAATTTCTAACCCAGAGAATAAAGCTCATTCAAGACAAATACTAATACTGAAAGTGAAAAAACAAAAGTATTTCATAATGCAAACTGTATAAAAACTAATGTAAAAAGGAAAGTTCTGCGAAGTGTGTAATTAGTAAAGACATGCAATAGTCGCTCATTTTAGCTGAGAGAGACACTGGATAGTCTGTGGATGGCACAATGGCCAGATGAACACTGCAGTGAAAATAATATATAGATGCCCCCCCAATTTTCACTTTGAAATATGTCAAATCTAGATATTTTTTAAATGTGATGAGTCTAATATGACCTTTTAGCCAACTCAAAATTTCCAGCCAATTTGATATTGGTTTCTGTGTGTGTCTGAGGCCTTTATATATGTGTCTATCCTATATTTATAATCTGTGTTCTATATGCTTGAACTGTATTTTCAGTCACAGTAGAAAAGAAATTTGCTATTGACTGCAGAGTCTCCAATACCAGTAGAATATTTAGTTCTCACGTTCGAAATATTTAATTAACAGTTTCAGACATTCTTTTTACTGTTCAGAGAAAATAAACTCCATGTGAGTGGATTATTGATTGCTTCTCATTAGAGTTGGTTTTCTAATTGCAGCAGAGTGCAGGGTTTTGGGCCATTTCCTCTTGTGGTTTCTTCAGATGATTCTTTCTAGCTTATAAAATAAATTGTATTAAATCAAAGTAAAATCCCCTTTCCGCCTCCTTACCCAGATGGAGGTGTGTCAGGACTTTCAGCAATTCACAGGCCTATGAGGGGGGAAATCTCCATTTCTTTCAGTCATTTAGGTGGACAGTGTTTTCCCTAGGAAAAAGGTCAAGGGCGACACAAGAGTCACCCAGGTTCCACCGAGACTTGAACTCGGATCGCTGGATTCAGAGTCCAGAGTGCTGACCATTACACCATGGAACCACACAGAGACTTATGGTCCAAGATTGTCCATGATGGGTCACAGCGACTAAGCAACGAGTCTAATTTATCAGTCAAAAATTTTATATATGTACATTAAGAAATCCTTTCAAAGAAAATCCTGAGGGAATTTTATTCTTTGCCAAGTGCAAAAAACCCTTAAAGTCTCCGCGCCCCCAACTGACTCAGAAGCTTGTTGGTCCTAGTCCTTGCATTCTTCATTAAGAAAAACTGAGCGAAGGCTCACCCAAACCAGCACTGGACCGAACGTCTTAGAGTCTACAATTAAAAAGCCTAAGAACCTGGAGAAATGGGTATTTTTAATCTCTGTGTAGACGAGAAAGCGGAGACTTAGAGATTTCATAACTTTCATCTGCAACACGGCTCAATTTCTCCACAGGTTCTTTTTCTCTGTATAGATTATTTAGTTATCGGGGAGACGCGTTTCCCTGCTGTTGCGTGGAGACCTTCTTAGACGCGGCGCGCTGCAGTATGGAACAGGAGTTTCCAGAGCCGGAGGGGTGGGATCTCCGGGCGGTTTCCGCACCCGTGCAGTCCAGCCCCTCTCTCCTTCGGCTCGCCTTGCTCTCCCTCCATTCCGGTGCCCATACCAGGCCCTCAGCAGCACGTTTCCGACAAGATTTCAACAGAAGGGCAGTCGAGTTGCACCTGGCAATTTGTGTCGGGATCCGGGGCGCCGTCTGCCTCCGGAGGCCTTCCCCTGATCGCCCAAGGTCTTCTAATACAATGAAAGGAGATCCTGTCAGCTCGAATGAGGGGGCGCGGTGACTACCCCAGGGAAACTGTGCCAGTCCTCGGGACTCTATCCTGCGAGTGCAGCTCGCAGGGTCTGGTGTTGGCAGAGGCAACATCACCACGCCCTGCGCTCACAGCCGCTCCTGCAACTGGGCCTCCCGCCACAAGGAAGAAAACTATAGGGTGCAACCCCCCCTTGCCTTTGGAATGAACAAAATTGCAAAGGGAACCCAGACATAAAGCACACCACTTAGCAAACCATTCCAGGAAATTCAGTTATGGAAGACTCTGCGCCTCAGACTAAGAATTTCTTACTAAGAAATGAAACCGAACAAGAGAAAATAAGCATAAAGCTACTTTTTAAAAATCCTCTTTAAGTTGAGGCTGTCTGAGCCATTCACTTCAATATTGTAAATTAGGAAGCCAAGGTGCACCCACACCTACGTGAGATTCTTGTTAAACCAGTTCTGGTTCTGGTTGTGAGTTACTAATGTCATTTTGGGAGACCAGAATTAGACTTTATCTAGGTCAAGTCAGGTGGATGGAGCAGCCTTCTTTTAAGCACAGGTTGACACGAATCTAATTGGAAATTCTCCTCAACCTTTACCCAGCGTTTCCCATGAAAGGAATCATATTTTGATTATATTTTCATTAATTTTTGAGCAATGAAACATGTAAGACTATTTCTATAAACACAAAGCACCTTTGCTTTGTGTGTGTGTGTATGTGTGTGTACCGATACCAGCCAGAAAATGGACAAAAAGGTAGACATTCAACTTAAGGAGATATATGGAAGCAAAAGTAAATATTTTCAACATCATTAGTCTCTAGGTAAATACAAATTAAGAGTCACAGTGAAATATGACCACATGCTTATTAGATAAGTTAAAATTAAAAATAAAGACAACACCAAATGCTGGTGAGAACTTGAAAAAACAGAATCATTGCTGTGGGGAATGGAAAGAGGAATGTAAACAATCACTATGGAAGTTTGGCAGTTTCTTATACCATGAAATTGCTATGTGACTCAGCAGTTGAACTACCAGTTTTCTGTTTTCTCTATAATAGTTTACCAGTTTTCTCCATAGTAAATCGGACTTTTGATGCCAAGAGTCTCAGAATTTTTCACTTAACCTCAAATCTCAAAGGTGATCTGTGATGTTTTCTTCTCAAAATTTTATAGTTTTACATTTAAATCTGTAATCCATTTTGAATGAAATTTTGTTTAAGCATGAGGCTCCAATCTAGATCCAATTACTTCCATGCCATTTGTTGAAAAGACTATTTTTCCTCCATTGAATTGCTCTTGCACCTTTGTTTAAAAAATCATTTGGCTATATGCATGATTTTTAAAGTAAAAATCAAAATTAGAAGGGCACTTTCTCAGTAATAAAGGGAAAACTTTTATTCCTTTATTATAATGTCTTGTTTATAATATAATGCTGAACAAATTACCTATTTCATCACTTTTAATATTCTACTGCAAGTATTAATGCATTAAGACAAATATGATATGAGGATTCAAAAGGTAGCAAAAACATGATTACTATATCACATTATTATTTATACAGACAAATCCAAAATAGCCCCAGAAGAATTATTAGGATTAACATTTAAATTAAGGGAGGGCAGGGTATACATTGTCAATATAAAAATTAGATGCATTTTTATAAAACAACACATGCAATAAGAAATTTCAAGTAAATATGATATTAAATGGCATATCAAATCCATAGGAAAAAATCTAGGTTGAAACACACAGTATAGTAAAATCAGTTTTCCCCAAAACTGATCTATAAAATAAGCATCATCAGAATTTTTCTGGATATTGATAAATTGATTTAAAAGTAATATTAAAGTGAAAAGTGTCAAGGTAGCTTAAGTTATCTTAGAAAAGAAAAGCAAAATTAGAAGACTTACTTTATTAAAGACGTAAAGTTAGCATAATTAAAATAATGCACTGTCTAAGGAAAGACAGTGACACTCACTAGCATTCAGGCTTAGATCATCCCACTTAATCCCTTGCTTTGCAAGCAGAAAAAATAGTATTTACACATATTATGAGTATCTGTAAGGGGAATAAGATCCAATGACTATCCACAGGAAAAAAATAAATTGACCTCTTTTACATTATCTCCAAAATTAACTCCTGGTAGATTGTAGACCTGAATGTAAAAGTTAAACCAGTCAGTCATCTAGGTTTCTAGAATACCTGTCTTTGTGGCTTTGAACTAGGGAAATACTTAGAAACGTAACACAAAAAACACTAGCCATTAGTACAGTCCTCTCTACCTGGATTATAAAGTCCTTCAGTCCTGAAAATTTTTCTTATATTTTCAGATGAGATTCCCTTCCAGTTTTTCTTTTATCTCCTTCTAACTTTCCATCTGAAGTGGTTGTCCAATTTTCTTTTCATTACTATTTCTCATATTTGATGTTTTCCCCTTTTCTTTTGGGGATTTTAAAAACTGTAACTTCCAAATTTCCTATTAACTTCTTTTTCCCCCTGCTATCATTTTCTTTATTTCCAAGAGATGTTAGTCTTGATCATCATTTTTTAAAATGTTAAGTTTCCTGTCTCAGGTGAGATGGAATAAGCAAATTTTGCTCTTTCCCTCCAACTGAATACAACTACAAAACATAGAATGCGGGAGTCAGATATTTGAAGATGCTAAAAACAAAATACCAATAAACATGGGAAAAGAACTCCAGTATTACCCTGTCCATTCTCCAAGTTGTTCTACTATAGGCTTAGTACAACTGTTATCAAAACCCCACCAGGAATTTGTCGTTCATAGAGATAAGTTGATTGTAGAATTTACATGGGGAGGCAAAGGAGCTAGGATAGCTGAAACAATTATGAAAAATAAAAACTGAATGAGAAAATAATGCTGATTTTAAGACCTACAATAAACTTAAGTAATCAAGTCAGTGAGATACTGTTGTTAGTGCAATAGACTTTTTAGAATTGGTTACTTTGAGCAGGGTTTTGCGGGGAGAAAACTGGAGACATTCTTGACCCTTGCACATGCCGGGGGTGGGGGGAAGCAGGATTCGGGGAACAGTGGCAGTTTTGCTGGGCTGTGTGTGACACGTTCGAATGAGAAACATAATACCTTTGTTCAAGGTATTATGAAGAAGCTGAAAGACACAAAGCGCTTTTCTCGGTGAGACTTGTCGCAGACTAGGCTTTTGAAATACTTTCACCAGGGTAAAACTTTTACACGTAGTCGGCAGGACTCGAACCTGCGCGGGGAAACCCCAATGGATTTCTAGTCCATCGCCTTAACCACTCGGCCACGACTACCGATATCTTCCAGATGTTACCTGCCTTTTAAAAAGGAATATGGTCAATGTAACAGTACTGTGTAAATAAATAGAATGTTAAGCACTTAAGCAAAATCCTTCGGGGGAATGAGGGCTTGGGTAGCGGGGTGGAACTCTCCTGTAGCCCCCCCCCCCCGATTTTGGGGAACAGTAGAATGCGAAATCTCACATGCAAACATCTTTGGTTCCAACGAAATTGAATTCATCCACTAGCAGATGAGTTGGGCTCCTTTTGGGTGCTGGAGCCAAATGTATCAGCACCGAGTTGGCGCCAGGGTGAACCAAGTTTTTCACCTGGAATGGACCAACACTTACTGGATTTCAGGGAAGGAAGGGCTCCCACGCAGTAGTGTGGAAGGGGAAGGCCAAAGACTGACTCACTCTCTCTGTCTCTGTCTCTCTCTCTCTCTCTCTCTCTCTCTCTCTCTCTCTCTCTCTCTTTCTCACACACACACACACACACACACACACACACACACACACACACACACACACACATCCTGAGTTAGAAAACCTGGGTTATTTCCCAACTTACCTGGACGCAATTTAAAACCTTACGCCTCCCCTTTGAGAGAGAGGGTGGATTTGCATCTTAAGGCTTGGTTTGCTTTTGACAACACAGCATAGAACAAAAACATCCTCTTTTTCGTGAAAGAGAACCTCAGATAGGATCCAGAGGAAAGGAAGTGGTGGGGATGGGCTACCTCTTAAAAATAGGTCATACATAACTCCACTTACTGAAGTTCCTCGAATTCCATTTTTTGGGACAGCAACAGTCCTGAACATGGAATTGCAGGGGTTAGATGAAATGTGATTTTTAATCCTCGATGATGAGTTCCTCATCTCATGAAACCTGTGATAATAGTCACTGGAAGGCTCAGAAACTCCTCCATGTCTGGCATTGAGTGCTCCTCGCCGTGTCTTACCGGTTTTTGTTACTTGAACGTTGCAGATGCCTGGCGCAGAATAGGTTCCCTGAAAGTATCAGATGGATAATCAAATAAATCAGCCTGTTTACAGCTTTAACAAAGTGTTATCCTTTGTAAGGCTCTGTGGCGCAATGGATAGCGCATTGGACTTCTAGTATGTCTGAGAGAGATTCAAAGGTTGTGGGTTCGAGTCCCACCAGAGTCGTAGCTGTTTTGTGTCCAGGACTCTCCCTTACCAGTCACCTCACCAGTCCCGGTGAATTATTGGACTTTCTCCGCATTTCATTTCTGCTCGCCTCTGTTTGTGTGAGGAGCTTATTCAGTCCACAATGTGTCTTTAGTAACTCAGAATGGATGCACATAGAATATGAAAATGAATTCCAGTAACTGGGTTTTCGTTAAGATGACAGCTTCCAGCTTACTTTTTTCCAGGCTTTTGCTTGAGGATTGTGGGCAAGTTCAACTCTGCCTGTAAGAATCACGCAACAGCCACTTGAAAAAGCTCCAGTTTGCCAGCTGGTGAAACTCAAGACTCAAGTCTTCTATTTGCCTCTCACACTCAGCCCCAATTAGCACTAGCTGATAGCACCGAAGTTTCAACTCTTAAGAACTTAATTGAAATTTAATTTCCTTTTAAATGAATGGTGGGTGGAGATGCCTAGTACCTCTTTTGGTGTAAAACAAGATTAAAGTACCTTTCCTCCCTTTGTCTGTAGAAATGGAGATAGAGTCGGAAAAGTCTCTTTTCCATCCTAGAATAGTACTTTCTTGATTCCCTCAACTGCTACATAGTTTTAAGTATCCACCCATCATTTTTGTTTGAGTGGTAACATTTAATATATGTTGTGTTTCACATTCTTTATATAAATTGTTACTAGTCCACAGCATAGGTTTTACCCTTGTATCATAAACAGTTGACATACTCAATCCAGATTGCTTGCCATTGAGTAATCTGGTTCACCCTCCCTGTGAAATGCTCTTCTGCATGTAGTAAGGGAAAGAAAAGGAGGAAGATGTCTTCTTCTGTACCACAGATCCGCTGTATTTACCGCAGTGTCTGCATGTGGCATGCCTCCTTGTGGTGTAAAGGGAGACTTGGTCTGCCTCTGCCTTAGCTTGCTGTGGCTGGTCTCAAAAGCCCAATAAAGCCTTTGGCTTAACCTTGTCATGTGACAGGGTGGGTTTTCCCCTTTTCAACTGCCCAACAGTTTGGCAGTGAGCTACTACTCTCAGTTAGTGTGGTGAAAACATACGGAGGACATTGTCTGTTACACATGTCTCCTATTAAGGCGTAAATCGCGTGTCTAGTCTGGCCAGGCAAGGAAATGGGTGTGTTGATTTCACAGATTCTGATCCCTATTTAGTCGTGCCTAATTCATAGTAAGTTATAATGTCCTACTCCAGCTGCAGTGCCACTTTGGTCATATATTAAATCTATACACTTGTGGATGATTTCTGAATTCTCCACTCCTATCCTTGGTTTTGTTTATCCCTGCGAGGGTGAAGCATGTTTTTAATTACATGAGTTTTCTGATGTCTTGATATCTAGTGTGGTAAATGTTGTAATGTTTTTCTTCTTTAAAATTCTCTTGACTGGACTCACCTCTTCTGTTTTTCTTCCCTCAAAATCTGGCACTGCTGTTTCCTAAAGTCTGTTTTCTATTGGTTGTTTCATCCCACCTCCCCTTTTCTAAATGTTTTATAGCCAGAGGGCAATTCCCTCTAGCTGTTAATGTAGAGGGAGAGTTTTCTTTTTTAAAAGTTGTACAATAGTGATCACCAATTAAGTTGAACAGCCCATGGCATTTTTGTCACATCTTTAGGTTAAGTTATCTATAAATGTGTTGATGTAAGGACCATTTTAATCAGTTAGTTGATTTCTTTTTATCTATATATTTGCTTCCCTGTATCATCCTTCTTGACAGAGAACCACTCTAAGATATTAAATGTTTACATTTTATTATCATATTTTTCTTACAGAATATGCAAAGTTTTGTAACTTGCATAGTTTTTAACTTCTTTTGTTATGTAAATTTATACTTACATACATACCATTCCATTTCTGACTTTTTCTATAACCATCGTTATTTTACTTACGTATCTTTAAGTGAGCAATATCTTATGGTGTGCATCTACCATATTTTGGCTTGATATTCTCCCAATAAGGTACCCTCTTAGTTCCTGTCACAAGAAGTAATGCTATTCACCTCTATAGACATCCCTTCAGAGACACCTGTGAAAATTTCTCTGGATATATCCCCAGGGATATAATAGAGACTATGTTATACATTTACACGGAGGGGATGATTGATACCAGATTGCTATCGAGAAATAATACAGTATTTTTAGCAAAATTAAGTAATCATAAAAACCTGACTTTGTGGCATTAGCAAGCTTAGCAGCCCAATAAAGTACAATGTGATTTCACAGTGGTTTTGCATTTCTCATAAAAGTGATGACTCCGATGCTTCTTGGTTGTTATGGTTGCTAATTTTTTCCTGTAAACTCTGTGAACCACAAACTGTTTATCTTTGATGCCTGCTCCCTAATTGCATTGGCTGCTTTTAACAGGTTTTTAGTCATTTTTTTTATGTATTAGTAGCTTATCAGTACAAAATAACTTTCTTGTGACTTAGTAATATAATTTTATTTTTAGACCTGAGAAGATTACCAAAGACTATTTGCTTATAATATACCCTGTTAGCATCAAGAGCACACAGCTCTAAGGCATGTGAGTTAAAAAAAATCTACTTCCCTTCTTTTTTATGTGCTTCTCTGTGTGTATCATCACCACCTCTATTACCTTGTATCCTCAAGAACATTCAGCCCTTCACCTTATAAGTCAGTACAGAAGGTTCCAGCTCAGATATGGCCTTCCCTGAGCCCTGTCTTTCCCCTAAAAGACATGATGTGTAAGTTCTCCACACCACACTATCGGGAGAGTTCCTTCCAATGCACAGGTGTGAAAAAGTGAGAAAAATAATCCAGGAGATGGGGGGAAAAATCGTTCTTCAAGTTGCTTTCCAGTCTGATTTCTTGCCCCCCCCAAAAAAAAAAAAAGGTCAACTGGGTATGACTTTCTTGCATTGTGTCAAAGTTATAACCTTCAACTTTTCATTTTCTGTAAGAGTCTCAATGATTCCAGTTGTTGCTAAAAATGGTCATTCTCTCCCAGATCCCACCAAGCTTGGTGTGGGAGCTGAGCGTCAGTTCTTTGAGCTGTGTGTAGATTCTTTTAGGAGTAAATACGGTCTCTGATGAGCCTGCCCTAACATGAGAATTCCCTTAGGACTCCAGGATTCCAGGAATTGACACCCTGCAATTGTTCACATGAATCGGCTATTTAATGAATAACCCCCTTGGTTGAACCAGACTTGGGGGAATTCTAGTCATTCCTGGAGACATGGATAACCCCAACTCTTCCCAATGACCTCAATTACTCATTTACTTCTGGAATTTAATTATTTATAGGAAGATTCCCATAGTTACAACAGGGCCTGGATAGCTCAGTCGGTAGAGCATCAGACTTTTAATCTGAGGGTCCAGGGTTCAAGTCCCTGTTCAGGCGGCAAGTTTATCTTTTATCTTAGCCCTAGTAGAAGAGGGGCACAGCCCTTTCGGGGAAGAACTGCTTTGTCCTCACAAAGGTTGAAGTCTAACCTAGCTCACTTAATGACTTCTTCTAAAGATGAACTGGACCACGCCTAGATTTTAGAACTCCAGGTGATAGGGAAGAAAACAACAAAAATAACCCGTGGCTGAATTACTATGAACTATGCTATTTAAAAACTCCCTTGCAACTTGTGGGAGTGACTTTATTCTAGAAGATGGGGTGCAGTTTGGCTAGATCATACTACCATATAAGCTTTTGAGAGGAGTGATATTTGTTCATTTGGCCTCTGAGGTCCCCCAGATTTTTCACCACATGGTAGTTATTAGTACACAGAAGTGTTTGTTTGCCCATTTTGTTCACATATGTAAAAATAAAATATATCAGTCTTGGAGATGGGCAACAGAGAGTTATAGACTGTCCTCTCAGGAAAGCGTTGGACAGTGTCTTGTGGACTTCTTGAACTTATTTGATTCTGAGTGTGTGCCTTTAACTGATTTTCTGTTTACTAAACTATTCTAGAGCTTTGTAGGGGAGAAATTAACTTGTAGCTAATTAACAGTAATGCAAACAAGATTTATCCATGTGCATTCAAACTTGGCTGAATAGCAGACAGTCCCCAACATTACATTGTAGTGTCCCATAGATTATTAATTTTCCATTAACCACTCACTCATCGATCTCTTCAAAAGTCATGAGATGGGGATTATTACAGTAAATATATAGGTGAAGGGAGGGAGTTGAGGGGCGTCATATAACCCGAGAGAATAGTAAGTGAGGCTACCTAAATTCAAAAACATATATACTTGACTCAAGACTCTTATCTTTGCCATGGCTCTATATTGCCTTAAAAAATATTATTTGGGTCGTTTCTTACATTGGTTTGTCCAACTCCATTGAATCTCGTCCTTTTCCGCTTTCTGCCACTACAATTCACAGGCTATTCAGGTTGCTGCTTTTTTAAAAAAAATATTTATGTACACAAACTGGGGTGTAGGCCAGAGGTGTGGGGTGGTGAGAGAATTCACCAGAGACAAAGTGGGGAGCAGAACAGGCAGATGGACTGAAGTACACTGCTGAGGGGAGGAGCGGGCTAGGCAGGAGAGGTCTGCTGCACCATGTGGGAGTCTTCCTGACCAGGTACTGAACTTGTGCGGCAGTGGTTCTGGATAGCTTCATAGTGCTGCGCTTAACCTGTTGTGCCACTGAGGAGGCCCAGGTTCCTGCTTCGTTCAGACTTTTCTTTTTTTTAATCTCTCCATTCTGAAAGTAATTTTGATCAAGTGTTCCCCATTTGGATGGACAAGTAGGGTGGCCGTGCAGTCCTAGGTACCAGTCTCTGCTTGTCGTACTTTGAGCTCCTGGCTCCTGTGTGGAGATGTGAATTCGAGACCCACCACTGCCAAATTGGTCGTTTTGCTTCTGTCAACCAATTCGGAGTTCCTTCCAACTAAAATGTTCCTTCCAACTGGTTTTGTCCCTTCCACTCTCCTCGTGCTCTTCCATCCACCACTACTCCCCTGGCCTGCCCACCTCCATCTATTTTGCATCCCCCCGGCCGAAGAGAGCCTTCCCCTCCATTTCTTTATCTGCACCCCAACACCACCGGTGGACTCTCCGCCTACCCAGCGCGCCCGAACCCACCACAGCAAGGAAAGGCGCAGCTGTCCACAGGCGCAGGCGACAATTGAAAATTCCCAGTTGAAGATCCTGGAGTATTTCCATCGGCGGCGCACGTTGTGAAGGCCCACGCCTGGGTGACTTCACCTCCCAGAGAAAAGGCCTCAGAGGATTTCTATCAGAAGGCTGTCGCTTCCTCAGTGAACTCACAGAGGGACTAACTCACGGAAATTCCACCTAAAACAACAAAACAAACAAAGTAAATCAGACAGATCCCCTCTCTGGGGAGGGATCTCCAGAAAGATTTCTAAGGTTAAGAATGGAAACAAAGAGCCTCCCCGGTGGCGCAGCGGTTAGGCGCTGCGCTGTGGAGCTGTCGGCAGCGGCGATGCGAGTTCGACGCCCGGCCGGGGAGAATCCCACATGGCACAGCAGATCTCTCCTGCCTTGCCCGCTGCTCCCCTCAGCAGTGTATTTCTGATCTGCCTGTTCTGCTCCCCGCTCCGTGTCTGGCGAACCCTCTCGCCGCCCCACACCTCTGGCCTGTACCCCTGCTTGTATGTATAAATAAAAAAAA
>PVIJ01005580.1:53685-92095 GCA_004024925.1 Scalopus aquaticus | reverse complement strand
GGGAATACGAAAGTGAACCTTTTTTACCTCCTCTATAAATCTAACATAAACCTAACATGGAACAGAAGGTTTTTAGCAAAAAGATTTTTTTTCTGGGTAAAACTGAAATATTCTCAACCTCACTCCTCTACCACTGCTTCCCATACCTTTTCAAATTGTGGGCAAAATACTATGTCCACTATGTAGATGTCTCACTTCTGAATAGTTCCCTAGTACAGAAATATTCACATATACACATAATTTATTTTAAGCTTTTTATCATGGATTTTTAACAATGTTTCTTACATAAAGGGCAAGGAAGAAGAATACAGTCACACAAAGCAAAGCCACTGAAATGTTGCATGTCTGTACATGATTTGGGATGCATAATTAGAAATTTAACTGCTTAGATTATATTAAGGATTGCACCACTGTATTTTTACAAGGTTCATTAGCCTAATTATACACTTAATTAAAACAAACTCAGTTACACATGTTAACATTTTCAATTCTAAGTATAAATTATAACCAATGATATAACTGAAAATAAGTAACAAATGTTTTATTGACATTTGAATTGACTGAACAAGTCTGAGTTTTGCTTTGATAATGTAAACTCCCACAACTGCCAACCAGCTGTATGGAAATTATCATAATTCATCTTAATAAAAGCTGACAGTATAAACACCACAACCGTAGGGAAGGCAGAGTATGAATGTGTGGAATTGAATCAAACCAACATACACTCACCTAAGTACTGACAGTATTGAGCCAGCAGTTACCTACACTTGATCCCTGAAAACCAAAGCCACTGCTATAGCAGATACAAACAAGAAAATTTAAAGGAATTCCACTGAAAAAAATGTTGATTTTTTTTTTAAAAAAGATACTTAATGGATGAGATCAAGTCGACCAAAAAAGAGGGGTAAGTAATACTTGAGAAACACTTCAGATTAGGGCAAAATAACAGGTTTCATAATCACACTAACAGATTTAAAGTAGATTTATCTAAAGGTAAAATATAATTTTTTCCTAACAAAAGCATTTATTATGGTCCTTTATTAAAACAACCAATTCTGCAGCTGAGAATGTTCAAATGTAAACTTTCAGACAAATGGCTACAGATAAAATAAATATGGTTAAATTGTGGTTTTTCAAAATTATAAAATTAAAATTAAGTAAAGCTCAAGTGATATTCAGCTTACAAACTCTACAGTCAGCTGAAGTATACAGAGCCTTAAATAAAGCTTTTCTCAACACCTGAGCTAGCTCAATGAAATTCAAATGGCTGTAATTCTTTTTAAATGTATGCATCCAACTTACTAAATAAGTGTATACTAGGATTCACAAATTTATGATATGCCTGTAAATTCTCATCTCATATTCATAATGGAAAAGAAAAAAAATAATGATGATGCCCAATTATGTACTCTAAGCAGAAACTAAGTAGACTAGCAGAATACCAAGCAACACTGGAAGGAATCTGAAGCACATAAAAAGAAAATAAATGGAAGATAAAATATCAGTCTTATAAGCTACCACTACTAAGTAACTGCCTGAATGTATTTTTTAAATAATTACAAGTATGAGAATCCCACATGGCGCGGCAGACCTCTCCTGCCTCGCCCGCTGCTCCCCTCAGCAGTGTGTTTCTGATCTGCCTGTTCTGCTCCCCGCTCTGTCTCTGGTGAACCCTCTCGCCGCCCCATGCCTCTGGCCTGTACCCCAGCTTGTATGTATAAATAAATAAATCTTTAAAAAAAAAATTACAAGTATTTTCTTAACAAAGTCATAAAATCCATGGGAGAAAATATTTGCATATCATATATCTTACAAGGAACTGCTATCCAAGATCTATAAAGAAATCATACAATGCAACAAAAAGAAAAAAAAAACAGAATCAATAGATAGTTAAGAGATTTAGAGAGACACTTCTCCAAGAAGAGATATAGAGGGTCAACAGGAACATGAAAAATTACTCATCACTTCTCAGAGAAATGTATATCAAAACCACAATGAAAATGAGATGCCATATCAAGCCTGTGAGAATGACCCATATTGAAAAGACCAGAAACAATAAATATTGACAAGGATATGGAGAAAAAGAAAACTTGTATACTTGAATACTGTTGATGGGAATGTAGACTGTCCTTATAGCAGAACAACTTCTGAATGATAAACAGCAAATTACGGAACTCATCATAAATAATAGTCTGGTGGAGATGAGTAGGAAAAACTTTGACTGTGTTTACAGGAATAACAGGGCAGAACAACACAGGAGGGTGGTAATGTATTGACCATTCTTATAGTTGTTGACTAAGAGGTGCATATGCACATCAAGGAGCGAAAAGTGGGCAGAGTTGGCATCAAGAACAGAGCAGGCACCACTAGGAAATTCTAGGAGTAGGAATATAGAATAATTGTTACTATCTTGAGCCTTCAGTTCCTACTATAAAACAGCTGAAGCATGAATTGCCAGGGAGAAACAGGTGGGATCCCCAATTTGTCCTCAAAGAAGAGGTTACTAAGTTCAGCCCAAGACTGGAATATTCAAAACACCTGCCATCCTTAACACAAGGCTAAAACCAAAAAAACACCTGATCCCTTTCAATAAACAGGGTTTAAAAACTTATTTAACAACAGAAGTAAATGACCCAGAATAAGGCTCTGTTCCAAGGGGGTGGGGAGGTTAAAAAACAACTTCAGACTTTGACCCAATCTAAACAACAATCCATACCCAACACTGCATTCAGTGCTCAGAAACAGCCTAGAGGTGCAAGCTGACAAGAGACAATGTAAGACACTAAGACCGAGGAACTGAAGAAGAGGGGATCACTTGCCTTTAGAGGTTCATTCCCAATAGGTAGGAAAGCAAAAGAACACTAACAGTTGGGAATGTATCAAACTAAAAAATTTCTGTAGAGCAAAAGAAACCATAAGTGAAATGAAAAGACACTCGACTAAATGGAAGAAAATATTTGTAGACCATACATGTGGCAAAGGACTGATATCAAAGATAAACAAAGAACTCATAAACTCTACAGAAACAAAACAAATAAACCAAACAAAAAATGGGCAAAATAACTAAACAGACACTCTCCAAAGAAGACATTAAAATGTACAGCAGGCACATAAAGAAATGTTCACAATCACTTATTAGAGAAATGCAAATCAAGACCACAATGAGATACCATCTCACACCTCTGAGAATGGCCCATATTGAAAAGACCATAAATAAAAAGTGCTGGCGAGGATGAGAAGAACAGGGAACCCTTCTTTTTTTTTTAATATTTTTAAAAAATATTTATTTATTTATTTATACATACAAGCTGGGGTACAGGCCAGAGGTGTGGGGTGGTGAGAGGGTTCACCAGAGACAGAGTGGGCAGCAGAACAGGCAGATCAGAAATACACTGCTGAGGGGAGCAGCGGGGGAGGCAGGAGAGGTCTGCCACACCATACAGGATTCTCCCCTGCTGGGCATCGAACTCGCATCGTGCGCTGCCGACAGCTCCACAGCGCAGCACTCAACCGCTGCACCACCAGAGAGGCCCAGAACAGGGAACCTTTCTATACTGCTGGTGAGAATGCAAACTGGTCCACCCCTTATGGAAAGCAGTATGGAGGTTTCTCAAAACATTAAACATGGATCTGCCATTTGACCTAGTAATTCTATTCTTAGGTATCTATCCAGAAATTCCAAAACGCTGATTAAAAAGGAAACTTGCACTCCCATGTTTATTGCAGCATTATTTACTACAGCTAAACTATGGAAATAACATAAGTGCCCCAGAACAAATACGTGGACAAGAGAATGTGGTATTTTACATATATACAATGGAATACTACTCAGCTATCAATAAAGATAAACTCATGCTACTTGTGACAACTTGGATTGAGGTTGAAAGGATAATGCTAAGTGAAATTAAGTCAGAAGGAGAAACACAAAGACTGGATGGCATCATAAATACAAGAAACATAAAATAATTAAATTAATAGTCAGATAAAGAGAAGCTGAAAACCCCATTTAGCTGACTAAAAACTCAAGCATCAAAGGGAGTGGGAGAGGAGAAAGAACAAAAAGGGAAGGAAGCACAATGGTCTATGGTGGTGAAATATAGGTGAGTGGATACACCTATAGTGATGGATACACTGTGGTGGTAATACCCGATGGGGTGCCCCAATATTACCACAGCTAAAATTAATTACATTAAAAAATGGACGAGGGAATCACTGTGAATCCCTGCCACATAAAACTATTGTTCCCACAGCAGAACGGAAATCTTGAATCAGTTAGTTCTTGTAAATAATTGATCAGTGTCTTATTGTATGGGTTCCTTTTACCCACTAATCCTTGTTAGCACCAATACTCTGGTTATGTCAATAAATGCAAAGTCATGTGTTTGAAAGTGCACCCCTATTACAATTTATAAAAATTCAAAATGAAGAGACAGAAAAACATTGCAAATACTAGAATAAAAAATAAACAAAACCAAGTGGCGTCTCAAATCAGAAGAATTACAGAACGTTCTTGAAGAGACATTCCAGGTAAGAGTTATAACAATACTCGGGCCTCCTTGGTGGCACAGCAGTTAGGCACTGAGCTATGGAGCTGTCTGCAGCAGCGATGCGAGTTCAACACCTGGCTGGGGAGATTCGCACATGGCGCAGCAGACCTCTCCTGCCTCGCCCGCTGCTCCCCTCAGCAGTGTGTTTCCGTCTATCTGCCTGTTCTGCTCCCTACTCTGTCTCTGGTGAACCCTCTCACCACCCCACGCCTCTGGCCTGTACCCCAGCTTGTATGCATAAATAAATCTTTAAAAAAAAAGAGTTATAACAATGCTCACTGAATTAAAAATAAAAACATGGACAATAAGACAGGAACCAGGTAAAGACTGAGAAAAAACAAAAATAAAAAAATTTCAATAGCACAGGAGTGCTTTGGAGATAACCTACAGAGAAATAACATCCATATACTGAGTCTCCTGGAAGAAGGAAAGAAAAAGCATGGAAAATTCGCTTAAAATGTAACTGGTGAGAACTCAATTACCAACTCAATTTGGTAAACAAACTGGACATGGTAAGCCATGAGAATGAATGAGTTCGAAACTAAATAATACCAGAGTCAAATATCAACATACAAAAATCTAATGAAAGTCAATGACATCAAGAGAAAAAAGGGTAAGGAAACACCAACTGGATTGCCAGCTAAGGTGGTAATAGAAACGCATCAAGCAAAGAGGGAGTGGCAGGAGACATTAAAACTATTTGCAAAGTTTCCAGCCAGAACCCTTAACCCTGCAAGATTAAGTCTCAAAACAGAAGAATGGGTAAGAAGCTTTATTGAAAACCAAAAACTAAAAAGAATTTATCATAATGAAGACATACAAGAAAGAAGCGATGAATGAGTTTTTAGAGAGCAACCAAACATAAATCCAAATGTAACAGATGCTTAAGTTACAGAAAATGGAGGGCAGTAACAATGTGGTGCATGAGAATAAGTTTGAGACCAGACTATACAACAATTCACATAAACAGTACATTATATAAAAACCTCAGTCAAAAAGTCAAACAAAAATCAATAGAAGTAACACATAAGACAAGTAAAATGAAACCAAAACAAAAGGGAGTAACTTCAAAAAATTAAAGAACAACTTTGAAAAATGGTACTGAGCACTTACGTTTCAATAGTCACCTTAAATGTAAATGACTTGATTTCACTTGTCAAAAGGTAAAGCATTACTGAATGAATTTCAAAACAAAGTCTATCCTTCTTCCACTTACTAGAAACCTATCTAAACCAAAGAAGACAAACAAGAATCCAGAGCTAAATACAACCCTACAACAAATGTCAATCAAAAAAGTCAGTAACAGCTATGCCTACATCAGAAAAATAGACTTCTAATTTAACAAAGTAAAAGTAATGGAGAATAAATTATGATTAAGGTCCTAACACAACAAGAAGAAATAAAATTCATAAATACATATCTATCAAATAGTGGAGTACCAAGATGCATAAGACAATTACTAACAGAACTAAACAGGGATAGGGTGACAACACAGTAATTTCAAGGGATTTTAATTCTCAACTTATAACTATGGACAGATCAACAAGACAGAGAAAAAGTAAATAGCCCGAAATGAGCAGCTAGACCTAAAAGGAGTAACAGATATCTACAGAATACTCCACCAAAGACAACACACACACACACACACACACACACACACACACACACACACACACACACCCCAAAAAACTGCTGCTTATACATTTTATCAAAAGCACGTAGAACATTTTCAAAAATAATTATATGCTGAGACACAGGTCAGTCGACAGCAAAACACTCTGATCATAGCAATCCCTCTGAGAATAAGACCACATAGTTAGAAATCAACTAAACAACAAAAAAAGAAAAAAACATAAATAATGAAGACTAAATGATATTCTTCTTAATAGCTATTGGATAAAGGAGGAAATAAAAACATATTAAAGAATATATTAACATTAACAAATGAGGGTACAAATTCCCAGAATCTGTGTGATGCAGTTTTCCTTAAGAAGGAAAATAATTGCAACGCAAATCCATTTTAAGAAGCTAGAAAAACTCCAAATAAATAACCTAATACTACAGCAAAAAACAACTTGAACAAGAGGAACAAAGAAGACCAAAAGGTAGTGGAAGGAAGCAAATAATAAAAATAAATGGAAATAAATGAAACAGACATCAAAAAGACGATACAAAAGATAAACTAAGAATTGCTTATTTGAGAAGATATACAAAGCGAGGCTAACAAAAGAGAGAAACATTAATAAATAGAATCATAACTAAAAGAGAAGGAATACAGATATCATAGAAATGCAAAAGATCCTAATGGATAACTATGAAAAATTATATGCCAATAAATTTAATTATCTTGAAATAATGAAGAAACAATAAATCAATAATGTTTACAAAGAATAAACAGGGAAAAAAGAAAGGAGTTGAACAAAACAATAACAAGCATGGCAATTAAAACAGCAATAAAAAAATCTTCCTCATCTCTCCCACAAGCACGTGCAGGGGGAAAAATAATAGCCCAGGACCAGACAGCTTTACAAATAAATTTTAGTCAACCTCCAAACAACTGATGCCCATCTTGTTCAAAGTTACATTTACATAAGAGATGATTTAGCAAAATAAAATACTTACAAAATCTAGCAGACAGTAATAAAAGCACTGAAAGTTCTGAGATTCAGAGGGAGAGGGGAAGGACAAAGGGGAAAGGAATATAAGGAATGATTGCAGGGGAAAACAAGAAAGAAAAAAAGCAAGATTTCCCATTGACAAACTCCTCAAAGCTCTACAATGGGGTCTCTGTTTTTCTATATACTCATGGAATTGATGAATTATCAGGCTGGATGTGTATCAATAAATCTCCTGTGGTTTGCTTTACAAAACTACAAGATTGAATTGTCTCCTTCGGAGTTTCACAATCGGGGTAGATTGCTAAACCTAGGATACCCATTTAGAGCCATAAGCTGCCTCTGGTCATGGCAGCTGCCAACAGATTAAGAATTTGGCCGGCAGGAATGAATAGCTGACTAGGGGGAGAGGGATGTCCTATGAGCATGGTTTATCAAAAAGGATAGGTTCTCATGGAATATTTACAAGGCAATGACTCAAAAGACAAATAATGACATTTAGAGTTCCTTGGTCTTCTCAGGAAAGCAAATTTTGGAGCTTTCTCTTAAACAAGCTTTGTAAAAATAAATAAATTAATAAAATGTTAAAACTTGAGTTTTTATTTGAGAGCAAAATTATTCAAAATGTGCATCTACAATGCAGAAAACACTTTTATTCAATCTTTTTTTATATTAATCTGATCACTGGAATCTATTTTCCAATAAAGTCACTTTCATTTCAACTCACAAACTTAAACATGCTAAAATATTCTTTTAGATATGTGATTTTTTTCTCACATAGATGGCAGAATTTATGACCAGAAATGTCAATAACAAAATAAGTCTAGTGGGAAAAAACTCATGAGACAAAACTTTAATAACACTTGAAGAAGTCTGTTGTTAGCTATTCACATGGCATTCTAAATATTAAATTAAAGATAAATGCTGACAAAATCATTTGGATAATATTCAAAATGAATCAGATAAAATAAATAATGACATCTGTCAAAAGTAAGTTGAAAAGTAATAAAAAGGGCATTCCAGCAGGAGACATAAACACAAACAAAATTCTTACTACTGTTATATTTTTACAAATTACATGAGACTTTGATTTTTTCCTTAATTCTCATGATTGACAATCAAGTGGTAGAAAGAAGAGTTCTTTAACTATATATCATACATATCTGTAACTACTAATTAGATGTCTTTTATATATCAGTTATAGTGAGGATTCCTTAGAATTGGAGGGGGGTGTCATTGGGAAACGTGTAAAATAAAAGAGGCTTTCTTATCAACAAACTGAAATGATATTGTGGGCTCTTATGCCCTGCAATGTATATAGAGGAAGAAGAGCTTTAGACAAACTGTACTAGAATGTAAACTCCATGATTTAAGACAGGGGCAGAGAAAATAGAGGGGGAAGAGAATACAATGGATTTTTTTTTTTTAATTTATAAATATTTTACATCATTGTTCATTTTTGTACAATGTTTTCTTTCTTTTCCTAGGTGTAGTTCCCCTAGAATTCCCACCACAAATTCACCCATGCACCATCACCATAGTCCTTTGTACTCTTCCCACCCTGGTTTTGATCCCTCTCCTTCCCCCTCTCCTGCAGAATGTCTCTGATTTATAGTTCTCAGTGTATTTTTGTTTTATTGGGGGACTATGGGTGCGTTGGTGGTGGGAAAACTAAGGTGACCACACCTGATGGAAGAAAACTTACAGAAAAACAGGAAAGGATGTTAAATAATGTCATTTAAAAAAAAAAGACCAGAGAGGTAAGCTTTATTAATTGTACACTTTAACCATACTTGTTTCCATAGGGAAAGACATGAAACATTTACTATATGTTAGAATGTACAGTCTAAGTAGAACACAATTAAAAAAATAAAACAATCATATTTTTTGAAAATATTTCACAATTTCTCCATAAATGATTGAGTGACATCTTACAGGCCATTCACACACCATTTTCTAACAATACTTGCACTTCTAACTTCCAGTTCATTCTGACTCATACAATTGACTCATTATTTCTCAACAAATCATACACATCTATACGTAGCATGTTCCTTTCATACATTCTCTTCCAAAGCGTCAGTAGTGTGAAGTTCATCGTTTCGTTCAAAGAGCAGACCAAGTTCCATTACTTCACTAACGGTCTGCCATACTATCAATATTAAATAGTCCAACTTCCTCTCAATCCCTATGGCATGGGCATACTTCTTTTAACACATAACATGGGACTTTTACATGCATTTTTTTCTGTTAGATTTTTCAGTCCCTTCAAACCAAAGATAAAATCTTATAATTTCATAAGTCTGGGCTATATTCCCATATACACTTTTGATTTTGCATTCTGAGTGTTTAACATTGCATCATAGTCATACTATTATGTGATTGGAAAGCCTCAGAAAACTCATTAACAACTATCAAGCCAGAATATGTCCTCACTGTTTTATTTCTAATGTAACAGAATTTTAACTAATGTGGATAGGCACTGGGTCATTAGTTCCTTTTGCTCAGCAATACCTATGCGTTAGGTTCTAGAAATATAAAAAAATATAAAGTAAAACATGGTTTCTCTGTCAACAAAGTATCATATGTAAGGTTTTGTTTGGTGACGTGCTGGACCTGGTAACATGCATCCGCAGAGGTGTGAACTCATACCTCTCGGTCATAAACACCATTGTAAACCAATGATACTTCAATTTTTTTAAAAAGTATAGTATAAAAAATAACTAAAAGAGAAAAAGTATGTTAGATGTTTGAGTCAAAAGGAAATAAAATGGCATGTGTGAATGAAAACCGACTTCAATGTAATGAAATGATTAATACAGAGTTCTGGAAGTGAATTAGTTAAGTTTGTTTTTGAATAACATACAAGACTAATATACTGGTGATGACTAGCTTTTCTATGCATCTATTTGTCTCCTTTTCTAGGTATCTCAGACAGTAGTTGGGAAATAGGAGACAGTTACCAATTGTAACTTTGCCCTCAATCAAAGAACAAAATCCAGTTCACTCTAGAAATCATTCATTTTAAGTAGGTCTAGCAAGATCCTTATTTAGGAAAACTTCGTTATAAAACAGGCAACAATAATACCCAAGTGGCTCTAAAAACTTTTCTAATATTGACTTCATATTCTTGGTGTTTTCCTGAATTATATTTCATATGTGGAATGTTCTTTATTGTTTCTCCTCTTTAACATATAGTTCCAATTGTGCATTATTCCTTAGACTTAAACTATGAAATTGAAATCAGAAAGCAATCTGACATATGAGTCACTTTCATGAAAATAAATATTCAGTAAGTGTTACTCAATTAGTTATACCTGGAAAATTGAGTAAGTTCAAGTATATTAGAATTTTGTATAAGGGAAGTTATTCTTAGAAATTTCAACTTGCATCCTATGAATATGTATTCCTATATTCCCACAAGTTATATGTGCAATTTCTTCACACATTCCACTTAATTTCTTTCTTTCTGCTATACTGCATTGCTTAATTTGCCCTAGCAGCCACCACGGAGTAGATGCAGCCACCTTTAAAAGCTGTCATCACATTTGAAGTCATCTTCCACAACAAGCCAACTCAGTTACCTAATTCAGACAATTCACCCCCTATCAGTTCAAAGAGCACCTAGTATAGAACTATAACAACATTTATCACATAATTACAGTTCTGTGATTTTTTTGGCTCTCACTCCATTTAGACTGCAAATCCTCTGGGAAAGACTATGTGCCGTTCATCTTCATTTCTTGGCACCTATCACAGGAATTATCACATGATAAATGCTTAGGAAAGTTCCTGACGAAATCAGAAGAATCCCCTTGAAGTTTTTCTTTTTTTTCCCAAAACAATGGATATTTCTGCCTTTGGAAGATGAGTATCCATGATTCTCAGCAGTTCACCTGTCTTTCTCTTCTATAGTCAATATAATTCTAAAGAATTGATATGATATCAAATTCATGGGTAAGCTTAAATATAGAAAAGAGATATTAGAAAAAGACAAACTATTTTTGCTTTGTTTCCCAATATGAAAGCGGGAGATGCCTAAAAAAGGTTATGAAGAATCTGATTTTCTTCATCCCTTTGAAAGCTGCACAAGATTTTTTTCTTCAATTGGCAGTCAACAAGGATGAAAAATGATTTACCTATAAACAATTTCTAGTCATGCAAATGGTTGTCTACTTCAATGTCTTCTATATATTGTAACTACCACAGTAATAACACTTGGGTTTTGTGAAATGCCTCTCATTGAATCAATTTAGTGTAGGTTTATTTTTCTGTTATTCTTCTTTTGTTTTAGGCTTTTCACTTGTTTCTTTTATCCTAATATCCTTTCACACTGAGGTAGGAAATGTGTAATAAATGACAGAAAGTAACATGTTTGTAATTGAACTGCTGATTCAAAGCTGGTATATACACAATTAAATTTCATTTGTGATGAGTTATATTCCAGGCAATTAAAGACACATTAATATTGGGAAGCTACAATCCATGCAATTTACTTTCTAATATTTTTGTTGTATTTGTGAAATAAATGGAAAAAATTATTTAGCTTTCGAGAACATATAAAATTTTATTTTTGAAAGGAAATAAAGGTAAGGGCCATTTTGAAACAAATAACATTGTTTAACTAAAAATCTCTGAAAAAATTTAGATACATCTCCAGAGTTTAAAATTGAAAAAAAAAGGGGGAGTGGAGAAAAAAATTAAAGCAGTCTCAATTCTGTGATAATAATATCACCCAAGAATTCAAGGTGAATCTCGCATCCTGTTACATAGTACTAACATTTACATCTCACAGTTTGGTAGTTTTAGTTAACTCAAAAGTTCAGGTTCTAGAGAGCTATGTTATGAAAGAGATGAATCAGGGAAGATAGCACAATGAGTCAAATACTAATTTAAAAACAGTAAGCAAATAATTTAATTACACAACTGTAACTGGTATTACATCTGTCTTTTACCATATAGGAGATGACTGTAAGTCACTGGCAATAGTGCAAACTACATTCTAAGATCTCAGTCACTGGATAACATTCACCATTTAAAGGAAGTTAAAATTAAATAAACAAAATAATAACACTAAAACAAATAAGAAACTCAAAACAGGAAGCCCAACTGTTGACAAACATATTTACCAGGTAATCACTAAACGGGTAAATAAAGGAACGTACAACTAAACTTCTCTAAGTTAAATGCTCATAGGTTTAACTGCAGAAGGAGGATGATCTGCAGTTCCCTGTGAAGGACAGAGGCCTAGCAAGCTTGCAATGCAAACTCTGCTCATAATGCATGAATATGTCAAAACAAAATATATAAGAAAAGCAGTAGCAGAAGAAACAAAACTCAAATGAAGGTATTAAGGATGTATGTTCTAGAAAATAATGAAGGCAGAATTAACAGTATAAAATCTTGACATTTGAATATACAGATATAGAACAGAAGGAGCCAGAATCACAAGGTAGGAAATAAATCTGTAGTTTTTCTAACTTTTAAAATGCCAACCGTACTCATAAAAGTCTTTTAAGATTAAAGTGCTAAATAAACATTAAAATGAATTTTAAATGAATCATTACTATGTTATCCAGATAATCTTTATGGAGTCAGTTTTTCCAGAAAATTACATTAAGCACTTTCTTAACATTACAAATGTAGCTGGAGTGCAGACTCTGAAAACCTATTACCAATTTACAACAAAGTAAAATGTTTGCATGGATGTGATGAACAATAAAATTATTAGGAAATTTAAATGTATGATTTCTTCATCAGCCTAAGTGCTTTCTGTGATTATGGTGCATACGTATGAATGAAGTAGCAGTTGCCATCAAATGAAAATGTTTTCTGTTAAGCATATGCTAAATCAACAACACACTATCTGAGCATAAATGAAGATAAAACACTCCACATTATGATTCAATTAAAAACCTCCAGGATACGTTACCTGCCTCCTTGAGCACTGAAAGGCACTACATGGATTCCCAGAGGCCCTCCATCGTTGGGGACTTGTACGAGCTTTACCATATCACTGTGAGACAATGATGAATGAGGGAGCATGAACATGTACTGTAAACAAACCAAAACCGAAACAAAACAAACAAACCAAAAAAACCTGAACACAGACACACAATAACAACAAAAGAGCACAAAACGAAAATCCCACCAAGCACACACGCAGATATAACATATTCTGGAATATAAGCATGGTGATGATGCAACATTCAAACTACATACCTGAACACTAGTCTGATGGCATGGAAGGAGAGCAATCATCAGATATAACTACATTAAAATGACACAGACACATTTCTCTGGGATGACATGCTTTTGTGTAATACAAGAGCACATTTTGCAGTCTAATCTCTAGACTTGCACTGAAAAAAAATCCATCCCTGTATCTATTCAAAGACTATGAAGGTTAAATGGCTAATGATGCTGTAACTACATAGCACTGCATAATTTACATAGTGCTCTTACATATGTCACATCATTATCTTTCCAATAATCCGATAGGCCAAATTTTTTTTTGCAGATAACAGACAAAACATGATCCAGCTATCCTTATGGCATCTATTCCACAAGTCAAAGTCACCATTTCCATAACTGCTTTAAGCATACTGCTAAGCCAACAGCTATCCACTAAAAATCAAGTTATTTTCTTTAAAGTGTTTGTAATAAAATTTAAATTCACGAAGTTATTTATATGAAGTAATGTGAAATTACTTCTATTATGGAACTTAAGTAGTTTATATTAGTGGCTCAACAATACACGTATTTGTCAAGTTACTTCAATGATTGCTTACTGCTAATATAATAAACTTGAGTTTCATTAAAATTGATTGTCATTTGGAAAATATAAATTTCTAAACCATTTAAATGTATTTTTAATTTGTATATTTTCCCATATATATGTGTAGACATTATTTTTCTCAACACATGACTTATATATGTAATCTGACAGAAATCTAAGCAGTAGTTAATTAAAAATGAATACCTGAAAATAGTATTTTAATTAAATATATAGTTTAAGCAACCTATACAACCATAAACAATTACCAATGGACTTGATAAAGACCATAGTGAAGTTTTATATATATTAGAAAATGTGGATTCTTTAATTGTATTTCTTAAAAAAAAAAACTGAAGATATATTAAAAAACATCAGTGGTTAAAAATTCACAGACTAAAAAAAATTAAAGATGGGACTATCAAAAAAATTGAAAATACATGCATCAATTTAATGACATACAATAATTAGGACAAATTAAAATTTTCTCAGGCTGCCATCATATTTGCTGAAGTAACACAGCTCAAATGAGCTTTTTATGTTTAATATCTTCATAGAATTTGGTAGCACCCTATTTTAGATACTGTTCATAGTATTTGAACATCTATTTCAAGATCGGTTTGTCAACAAAGAGCATTATAGTAACTAATAAAATTATTTTATTCCATATTTTTTTCTAAAAAGAACTATGACAGGGCAATTCTTTCTGAAATACATTTGATAAAATGCACTCAGAGTTCCAGCTGCAATACAAAAAAAAATAATAAACTAATTTTTGAATCTATACAATCACAATGAAAAAGGGTCTTAAGGCCTCCCCTTGGGAGACTAAGAGAAGACAGAATTAAGAGTTTAAATTTTAAAACTAGAACCCTTCAATATTTTCCCCAAATCAAAGAAAAATATTTAGAATGACTACACTCTCTGATCTAAGCTATCCATAGAAGACCTAAAAATACAGTATATATTGAATATATTCCATTCAAATATGACAATATGGAACATAATTACAAATTTATAATAATATAAAAGTTTTTTCTTTGTTCTTATATGAAATCATGCTCAAGATTCCTATCCTATGACCTCTACTTTTTCATCAAATGCCTGAAGATCATACTTCTAAAATCAATAAAATATATATTAAATGACTAATATTTTCAATACCTAATCTTTAAGTTTGTCTAGAAATGCTTTAAATTGACAAAATTTAAGAACAAACATATGACCAATAAGTAACATAAAAAGCAATCTGAAGACAGTTACAATGCTGTTAACATGACAAACATTTCAATCAAATACTATTTTGTTTTAAAATTTAATAGTATTTGCCATGGCATAAGACCAAGGACAGGTACGTGTGCATTTCCATGCTATACTTCTTCCATTACACAATTAATTCAATAGATGAAAGATGCTCTTTAGAAAACAAACCAAGTTATAGCATGTTTTTTAACTAAGCAGAAACATTCCACATGCCATATGCTTTGGAATATTTTCTGCTATCAGCAATGCTATGTATATATTGCAAATTTAGTCAAAACTTCCAGCAACTTACTCCAGAGAAAAGTTGGGCATGTTCTCCAAACCAGTGTCAGCATGTCCAACAGGTTCAACACGGCTATTTTCTTCTTCTGTCCCATCCTCATCCTACAGAAAGCACAGGACAAAGAGAAGTATACACTACTAGGTTTATGCCCATACTGTGAAAAGAATCTGAATAACTAGAGTCTATTAGGCATTAGGAGCATGTTAAATAGATCTTTCCTCTAGGGAGGATAGCCTTTAATGATAAGGTAGCTACATATATTAGAAAAACTGCATTTTAATGTGACAGTCTCCTGAGTTAGCATATCCCAGGAGATGAGTATGATACCTGTGGGATAAGATAACACTGGAACTTCTCCTTAGGTTACTTTTCATATCTAATCTTTTTTTTTTCTTTTTTGGTATATGTTTTAGGAAGTAATTATATATTATTATAATGTTATAATACACGATTTTTTAAAAGGATATTTAATACTGGGGTGGATGATTAATTTTTTTTACTAATGCAAATAGTTAAGACTATTATAAAATTAACTGCTATTAAAATTTGCTTCAAATACAACTTTCCAAAATGAGCATGCAATAAGCACAATTCTAGGTATAAATCCTTTATTAGGTGAGATTTCACATAAAGATAACCTTAGCCAATTGACTGATTATTTAGAAGTATCTGTAAAGGTATTAATATCTTAGCCTTAAGAATCACTTTTGTTTACTTCTGATATGTATCAAACAGGGAAAGGCACAGACATCAACATATTCAAACTCCATCTTTGCATTTTTACTTTCATAAAGACAATAATTTATAAATAATAAAACTGTTCAAACATACTGTAGAGATTGGGTAAATATGCTGGTACCCAAAAAGGTGAATGCAAAATAAAGGTGATGTACATAAAAATAAAAGAAATACCACATAAATATATGTCTTGTTTTATAATCTTAACCACTGTCTTTTTATTAAGGAGTTCACTAATAGTAAAGTAGGTTTTCAAGATCAATTGAGTAATAAAGAATATCTCTGATATCAACGGACTTACTAACTAATTAGAATATTTACAAAAGAGTCAGCATCTCCAGTTATAATAGCTAGGAGACTTATAGGTTCTCCTTACATTCACAGTTTGACATATTTAACAGATCTCTAAATATTTTGATACGAAAATAAAATAATCCATGGGAATTGCTGAAGTAATGAATTTTCAGATACAACTAAATACAATATATTGAACAATTTCTTGGAAGTCTATGTGTATAATTTATGTATACATACAAAGTTAGGTTTATTCTTTCTACATTTAAAATTGTTAACAGTGACATTATATGAGAGCGATCAAACCACCTCTTTTAAAAGATTGCCATCAGGAAAAAAAAATATATATATATAAATCATGTATTTGAGAAACTCGTACTAGAAATTTATATGCAATCAGTAGAGAAGTCAATCAACAAAATGATAAGCTAAGACTAAAGGTTCAAGACACAGTGTCAAACAATATTTTAAATTATTGAAGTAATATTCAGGAAAGGCAGCTCAATAATCTATTTGCCAAGTCACTTCAATGGATCTTTAAATATATTAAGCTTGAATTTAATAAGAATTGACATCATTCGGAAAATGTTAATTCTCAAAGCCACAGAAATCTGTTAATGCACAACTGAATTTTCCTCTGTGGATCCACTAAAATAAATTGAATGCACTGAGTTTTCCTTATGACTTATATATATACCCCACCGTCTCCAATCGTGTTACACTGCATGAAGCCAGCCTACTTTATGACTGATGATCCGGTGTGTTGAGAGGCTCTATTATGTACTTTTTGGTTATCTATCTCTTTTATGAAACAAGACAAATAATTTCAAAGGTTATACAGATACCTGTACCTACCTATGAATAACAATTTTAATGTAAATAAGAACTCCCAAGACTATGCTTTTCCATTGGGAGTAAGGGTAGAGAACAGCAAATGTGACTGCTTATATATCAGATGGAAAACATAACAATAAATAAGTTAAAGACATATTTTCTGGATCCATTATTAATAATTTAAGCTCCCTAAAAGGCCACCACAATGTATAACTATTTGAAATACCTAGGTTGCATGATGAAAGAGCTGCTTCAATGAAACGCCCCAAACTATAGTGATAAAAGAGGAATGGATAATTTACACATTCATTGTTCCACAGTGGCCATTATCAAGCCCCAAGAGCATGTAAAATATTATTTTATGTAGCTACATATGGTGCTCAGTTAAGATTGCAATAGTCACTGCCCCAAGGCTGAACTACAACTGCTATGGGAATCACAACTTAGAATTTCCCAACTTGTGGATGTATAAATGTCAGCTCTTTATTGCTTTATTTTATTGTTTGGAACTTTTTTAAAAAGCTTTAACTGGACGTAGTTACTTTTAGCAGGAGCTATACACCGAGTTCCATTATAATCATAGGGTGAAGCCCAGTTATTATATATGTCAAATCAACATTGAAGGCCTGTAGTATTAATTTAAACTACACAGTGTTAAAAAAAAATCTAATTGAATCAATACACTTCTTATTCTTTCCTTGCCTTCTATTTTATTGCAGCGTGTAATGGTTAAGAACTTGGATTCAAAAATTAGATAGACTTAGTATGAATACTAACTCTACCATTTGTCAATGTTATATCCTCATCCAAGTTATACTTGCTTGTATTACTTCTTCCATGAAATAGGAAGAATAAAAACAACTTCCTTTAAGGACTACTGAGAGAAATGAGTAAAATAATCCATGTCAAAAGCATACATGGTTCATAACACATAGTAACTGTCCAATAAAGGTTAGCTGTAATTAAAAAAAAAAAAGAAATACAGGACATAAAACATATCTCAATAAATATCTTGGGTAATGCCATACAACTATATTTTAAGAATAGTATCAACCATTCATACTCTATGTCTGCCATGCAATTTAACATTAAACATTAATATTATCTACTCAATTAAATACAAATATTAATATATACATTTTAGAAACTTGCATGAAACTAATATTTGTTGTAATTTGCTGCATTGAAATTACATTATTATTGGAATGAGAAAAGATATCTTAAAGATAGATAAACAATGAAATACTGAATTCAATTAAATAAATGACAGGAACAAAAGGCACAATAGGTTACTGGTTGAGAAAATTTTCAAGGAGAAAACAGATGTCAGGATCTGTGAAAAGGCTATCACTTTACCCTCCTTGGAAGCTCATAAGTCAGCCTATCATAGCTTCATGAATGCTAGCAAAAGAAAAGAGACTCTGGGTAAGAGACAAAGGACAGTTTATTAGAATAATAGCATTAGCCAGAGTATCAACCTTTTATGCACTATTTCCTCAAGCTATAATTCTCACAGCATGATTTAAAGAGAGCCAGGGGACACTGAAACAAACAGAAGAAAACCTGAGCTTAGGGAACCCACATCATTTAGACAGACAGTAAGCATGAATGCTCACTATCATGGAGGGAGATACTATTCCTACGTCTCAAGGCTGTTTGCAGCACACATATTATTGAAGGGATATCCAGAACAAAGACCTTTGCTCTCAAGCTACATAAAAATGCAAGGGAATTATGAGGATTCGTTTTACAACAACAGAGGTTAATCTAAGCACTGCCAAGTGGTAGCATTACAACTGACTAGCAAACTAAAATAGTAATACCATTAATAATTGCCCTCTATGATGATGATGTCTCCTTAGGAGTAGCATTAAGTTCTATAATAAAAGAGTCGTATCTTCTACATCAAGGAAAAGACCATTTTTCAGTATAGAAACTTAGGTTCAATGAAACCAAAAAAAAAATCTATTATGAAAATTAAAAATATAATACCAGACATGCAAAATCTTTACTTCCCAGGAATCCTTTCATATAAATCTATTTTGGGATGTACTCAGCAAAATTCTGGGAAATATAATGAAAGAATGAATAGTACCCAAGGAAAGTTCCAGAATGTGTTGAAAGAACAGCCCAGAGTTCAAGTAAGAGGAGCAAGATAGAAAGGTGTGTAAAATCAGTCTATATGAAAAAAAACAAACCAATAATTGGCCTGATATTTCTCAGCATTTGGTGACTATTCAGAAACACCTAAAGAGAATGTGAGGGTAAAATTAAATGTAAGTAAATAAATTATTTCTCTAGGGTCAAAGAAACTTACTCCAGGAGCAAGAGAAGAAAAAGTGTGAGAGGAAATGTAATCAGAGAACCTCCTTGGTTATTCAGTAAGAAATTCTTACACAGCCATTTATTGTGCCACTGGATATTGACTCACTTACTTTTGATGTAACAATACTGAAAAGATGAGAACAGGAAAATAAAAGTGACATAAAAGGAAAAACTCATCTTCCATAACAGCAAGTTGACAGATACAATAAATAGTCCAGAGAAAACAAGTAAAGAGCAGTATAAACATATTATCTGGAAATGCGGAAGTAAATACCAGAACAGACACTTGCATAAGTTGAAAGTTGTTAATTCAGCAGAAAGAGATTCAAAGAGGATTAGAACAGAGAGACTGCTGGCCCTTTTTTTTTTTTTTTTAATTTTAAGAATACTAGCATTAAGGTCTCCCTGCTGGTACAGGGGCTAAAGTCTCACCGCTATCAAGCTATCGCCAGCCACTGTGGCCTGAGTTCAATCCCCAGCCAGGGAGCTAACCCGCATGGCTCAGCAGACCTCTCCTGTCTCGCCCAGTTTCCTCAGCAGTGTATTTCAGTCAATCCGCCTGTTCTGCTCCCCACTCTGTCTCTGGTGAACCCTCTTACCCCCTGAACCTCTAGCATACACCCCAGTTCTTGTATGAATAAATAAATCTTTTAAAAAAAGAATTCTAGCATTATTAATTTCTTCATATTCTCATTACATTTTGCAATGCCCATCAGATGGCTCTTTAGGTGCAACCAAACACCCAGATTCTCCAAATTCCAACAGGTCACCTCGTATCAGATTCACCTCAAAGTCTGTAAGTCAGGAAAGCTGGAGTGCCAGGAAGGCAGTATCTGCTTTGATTTTAGAGGACAGTCCACACAGATGTTCAGGACTTTGGGGATGTACTGTGGATCCCACAGTCAGCAGCTCAGATGCAATGAAAGAGACTCATACAAGCTGGTTGCAAGAGCTATACTGACTTAAAAGGCTCATGTTTCAGAGAAGCCAGTATCTCCACAGGAAATTGCTGCTTATCCGATATTTATAAGTTTTTAGCCCAAATCCAATTTACCAGTGAGGGGTCACTTACACCAAACAAAAACAATTGATGGAATCTTTCTGTCTGGTTTGCCAAAAACGGGAGCCAAAAAAATAACCAATGTTTAAATTTTCAAGAGGAAGATTTTTTTTTTTAGTCTTTTACACATCGTATATAATATGGTAAACTGGTATAACGATTTTTTTTTAAAGATGTAGGATTTAGAGTTGTCAAAGGAAAACGAAGAATAAGAGAATACATATATTGGATGAGAAGAATGAATTTTAAATTAGGTTAGAAATAGCTATTAAAAATGTAACTAAAGGCCTCCCTGGTGGCGCAGCGGTTGGGCCCTGCGCTGTGGAGCTGTTGGCAGCGGCGACGCGAGTTCGACACCCGGCCGGGGAGACCCACATGGAGCGACTGACCTCCCCTGCCTCGCCCGCTGCCCCCTCAGCAGTGTATTTCCAACGATCTGCCTGTGCTGCTCCCCACTCTGTCTCTGGTGAGCCCTCCCGCCGCCCCACACCTCTGGCCTGTACTCCAGCTTGTATGCATAAATAAATCTTAAAAAAAATGTAAATAAAGTGTCAACAAATTTGTTCTCTGCTTTTAGTCAAAATTAATAAATTGACTCTCTACTATTATACAAATAGTATAAAGGTTAATCTTCAGCTAAAAATGTCCTTACATAACCAATCAATTATACATTATGAAATTACAGAACTCATATGAACCATGAATTTAAGAAAACCAAATTTGACAAAATTGATAAGTAACTTTTTGATTTGAAAATCATCGGTTTTATTTTCTCCCTATTTCAGAACAAATTATCTTCACTACATTCACAGATTAAAAGAAAATGTCAGACTAATAAGATTCTAGTATCATCTCTTCCACTACAAATGCATAGACCAGAATCTATATGGGATCAACTGTGTTTATAAGAGAGCTGAGGACTTCATGATGGACATCCCACAAGGAGGAAGAGAGAGCATTTAAAAGGGTAAGAAAGCAGGAGATAACTTCCTATGTGGAAGAATACTGGGGCACTAGGAGATGCAACAGCTCCTCCCTGATGCAGACAATGGTGGCATCCAGTACCTCATAACCCTATTGTCGCTAGGCTACAGCAAGAAGGCATGATTCTCCAGGAGACCCCTTGTACAGGGTTGGAGATGAGCTGATAACTAACTCAACTGGAGCTAATTTAAGTTAACATCAGTAATTCATAGGGTGTTTGAAGGAACTATGTGTTGTAAGATAATCAGAATGGCACAAATACTTGACATATACATAACAGATAATTTGACAAGTAAAATACTTACAAAAGCTAGCAGACATTAATAAAGGCAGAGAGAGCACTGAGGTTAAGAGGGAATGGGGAAGAAGAAAGGGACAAGAGCATATAAAGGATGATGATCAGGAAAAAAATAAAAATGTTAATAATTAAGAGCCCCCATACATGTAATTAGATTTAAAAAAAAAAAGTGAAGAAGGATCACAACAAAACAAGTTTCTCACTGGGCTCTGTGGTCCACAAAAACCTAATAGGACTTTCATCAGGGACCAAGATACATATGTTTACTCTGTTTTCCTTAATGATAAATATATATTTCACCTTTATTAATATTGAAGGGCTTATTAAGAAACTGAAAACACATTGCAGTCTCCAAAGTTCTAAAACTCATTATTTTAAATTGTTTATAAAAAAATAAAGAGTAACACATGGGTCCTATAACAATATCCACTCACATAAAGTTATCTTAGAATTTGGACTAGTTTATTACTTTCAAGTATTATTTCACAAATGAAATGAAGTCATTAATGTATGTGAAACTATAATAAAGTCAGTAGCTTTCAAAAATAATCACTCAATTTTGTAGTTGAATTCAATGAAGTACAAGATTTGCTGGTAAATTTCCTGGGATCAAGAGATTAGATTCTCTCAAACTGAATAAACCTATTATGTTTTTGGACACAATACACAAAACAATGATGATAAGATTAAATGCCCAATTCTCAATTATGGTTCAAAAGTTTATCATGAATTCGGAAATTAATACCACTAAAATTAATGACTGGTTAGGTACTGTTCCCTTTCCTAATACCCAGAATGTGACACAAATACCAAATAAATGTCAAAGATTTAAGCAAACATATTAATTTAAAATATTAATCTTGTGTTTTGTTTGGTATGGCACCTTAAGTAGGTATTTGAAAATGCAGATTTTGCTTGCAGAATGACTTTGACAAATTATGTAACTGCCCTGCCTCAGTTTATTCATTTATAAACTCGGGAAAATAATAGTATCATGTGAGTTTCTATAAGGATCCAATGACTTCCTTATAGAACAGTGTCCTTTGGACACTATCTCACAACTATTAAATGCTAAGTAAGTGTTTAATCACATAACAGAAACAAAGGAAAATTAAAACTTGGTTTATAATATATCATTTGTTTTTTAAAATAAATCTGTCTTCTATTTATATGGAACAAAAGTTTGGTTGTAGTGCTCTGTAAGACAACATACTGATATAAGGCAATTTCAATCTTTTCCATTTTTAATTTGGTATATCCTTCCATTAGGAGGGTAATATGTAATAGGTTTCTTTTTTTTTTTCAGCTTAGTAGTAAAACAAATACATTAATTAATGCATCATTTTATTTTAAAAATTAGAAAAAACATCTGTAATTATTTAACACCCAATCAATTAATTTATCATAGGACATTTTAAAATTCCAGTAACTGTGGTTTTTTAAATGAAAATATTTCAATATTTAGGATTATGTTCTTTAATAGAAATGTAAAATAAAATCTTCTAAAAAGCACAGTCATCCCAAGGTACTTACTGCCAAATTACTTTCTAAATAAACCAACTAACTGACATTGCTGCCAGTCTCATATTAAACTATTTCACAGCTTTTATTACTTATATTGGAAGACAATTCTCCAGTGAACTCTTGATTATTTGCATGTCTTAAGAATAAAGATAGGGTCTGCCTCCTAGGCAAAGGGTAGGCTTCCTAATTGCACATTATGAAAGATTCAAGTTTCCTAAACTCAGAATACCCTTCCTCTAATATAAGGCACAAATCATGCAGGCCTCCTTCTGGGTGTATTTTCTACATTTGCATGAATCTTGAGGGGTTAAGGGAACTTAAGCTGATGCTCTGTGTTGCTAGCTGTGCTGAATGATAACATTTTCCTTCACTGTGCAGGAGTTTCATGTCTTCTGTAAAGGATACATGAAACCATTGTGGATTAACTTGTTAGCCTGAGAAAAGAATAATATCTTAGATCTTTTTCAGTTTTTAACTAGTTACCCTGATGCATACACACACATACACACATACATACGCACGAACACACACTCAAGTTAATCTGAACAGCAAGAAGTCTGGATGTCATGTGAGTTTAAGAGAAGTAGTTAAGTCTGAATATCATGTTTGTGAAATGGTAATGACAGGGGCTAGGGAGAAAGGGAAAGCACCATACCTAGCATAGAATTCTGCAGTCCGCACACATAGGCTACCACAAACACTGTGTGATTAATAATCTGTTTTCTTTGAACTAAAATTCATGTTTGACAGAGAGTCCTGTGCCAGTGATGCCATCACAAAGTGTAGGACACTGATGCCATCAGAAAAACAGGATGTTTTCCCCAGGCCTGGGAAAACAAGATATATCTGGGTCAAGATGACCAAGGAGACGACAATAAACTCTGGGGACATGACAAAGACCAGGGCACTATGTGATAGGCTGCTTGGTGAGAGGTTTGCTTATGGTTAACTGTCTTTGTTTAGTTCACTAGAAAAAGGCCAGCTTGAGATGAGATATCAGAATGGGTTTTTGAGGCAAAATACCCCCTATCTCTCAGATCGCCCACATCCTGACAATAAAGTGTATATTGTAGACTCATTTCCTGTCTCTGTCCAATTGGCTTCTGGCAGCTACAGGCAGCCAGACCCCAGTATTTTCTAGTTATATTTTTCAAGATTTATTTTATGTATGTATACAAGCTTGGGTATATGCCAGAGGTGTGTGGGGGTGGGGGTGGCGGTGGGGGGGAGAGGTGAGAGGATTCACCAGAGACAGAGTGGGGAGAACAGGCCGATTGACTGAAATACACTGCTGAGGGGAGCAGTGGGCAAGATAGGAGAGGTCTGTTGTGCCATGTGGGAAGCTCTCTGGCTGGGTATCAAACACATGCTGCAGTGACTCTGGATAGCTTCACCGTGCTGCGACTTAACCCACTGTACCACCAAGGAGGCCCCAGTATTTTCCAGTTATAATAACATATACTCTTGGTAGATTTATTCATTTATCTATCAGCGTTTTTTTTTTCCTATGAATTTTCACAAAATCCTTTCAAGGTATTAATATGAATCTATAGATAGCATTATCCATTTATGTTATTTTCATCTTTTGGAAAAGGAAGGTGGTGACAAACAAGAATATTACTTATAAAACAAGCAGTTTATTCCAATCATTGCTTTCCTTCTGGCTTTAATAAATACCCCATGCTTCACTTACTGACACCCTTCCTTTTGTCCAGGTCCCAAAATATACCAACTATATATTTTAAAGTGTAATTCAGAAATATTCCCAACTAAAATGGTCTCACGGAAATGACTGTTTAGGAGTGGTAATTTCTAGAATGTCCATTTAATATACTTATTTTGAAAATTGTTTTAATCAGAGCAATGAATTAAATGATGGGAAATCATTTCATTAGTGTTAATAAACCCTATAATTTGCTTTTGATTACACAATTTGATACAATTATGTCAGAACATTTTTAGTTTCTTCAGGTTGTTGCCTGGATATATTCAATCTGAAATTCATGATTTGCAAGTGCACAAAAAACTTTAGCTCATTTTACATGAAAGAGTAGCTTACCAATATTTATCAGAAAATTGCCTTCTGAGAAAGAGATTCATTGCAGTTTTTAGTATTAGATAATTGAATTAACTGATATATATGACAAAAAATACAAACGAAACTAGTTTCTATCAGTTACAAAAAAAAACTCAAGAGACTTGAATTTATTTAGGTCATACTCAGGGACTGAAACTGTCTTATTCTTGAAATATTTACTCCTGAAATGTTCCAATCAAAGAGAATCAAGTTGACTTCTTATATATACTCAAAAATTAGAGTAGGTTGAATTGAATTATTAGTAGTAGGACTTTTCTCTCCTGATAAAGTTTACCAGGCAGTACTTCCATTAGATAGAAAATACAATTGGTAAGTAACAACTAAAAGCAATCTTCAAATAAGACAGTAAATATGTTTTAAAAGTCTACAACACCTATCCATTTATAACTCCAGAATACAGACATGTTTAATGTGCATGAACAATGTGCAGTATCCTCAGATAAAGACAAAGACAAATAAAGTACATCCAGAAGCCTTTCACACTTTTCCTATAAAGTCAGCTCTGCCTTTGTTATTCAGATTAGCTTTTCAAGGGCCAGAACTACTTTTTCCCCCTTATTTGAGATATCTTTTGAATATGGAACACTATTTCTTATTCAAAATCCTGAATCCATCATTAGGCAATTTCTAGAATAAATCTCATAGCTTTTTCATCCTGATTCTTCTTCTTTCTTCTGTAATCTCTAGTTGACAGATTCAGGGATATGTATCAAGTGTGGCTCATTTGGCCACCCTGCTTTCTGTTTTTTATCATTTTGAAAATCATTTTATGTGTGAGAATTTTTGTAAAAATGAAAACTCAAGAAGAATTTTTCTATGCCTATAAACATTCTTTAGGGTAGTAAGTCAGACATTAGTAAAATTCCAACTTCTTAAAATAATCAAACTATTGAAAATTTGTTACACTAATGGTAATATTGCTATAGATATGGTAGTTGAATCAAACACATTTGACTAGGTCAGAAAACATTAAGTACAATCATCATTTCTTCTAACAATTTAAAGAAATATCATCAAGATCTAAATCATTTTAAAAAGACATATAATGTGCTCTGCATCTAAGAACAGTCTTGTTATGGTATAAGTGTCTTCTCCATGCACTTAAAACTGAAGGACACTATTAACAATAAAATACAGCGAAGAACACTCAACCCTACTGAATATTTGACAGCACGGGATAGGTTGAATGGATCAGTTTTAAATCACAACCCCAGGTGAAAATCTTGGGATTCTATTAAAGCAGTATCACTACACTGGGAAAATATAATCTAGGAAGACCTAGGGCTTCAAAGAGAGAGAGAGAGGTGAGACAAAAAGGCAGATAGACACAGACATGCAGAAATTCATCTAGCATAACTGAAAGTGTGATCACTCGGGTTAAAGATAAGAATTGATACAATAAATGGATTGTTAAATCACTGCATTGGAGGAAGAGTCAACAAATTCTAGGAACTGGTGTGAAGAATATATGATGCAACCAGGAGTGTGCTAATAAATATTTAACAACTGATTCGAAAAACAAAAAGAGAGAGAGCCCTGATTTGAAGCATTTTCCAGCACTGTGACACAAATACTACCTCTACTGCAAAATTCAATTTACCAACATGATGCCACAATGTTGGGAAGAAATCAGCACCATCAGCTAAAGGCCAGCTATGTGAATGACTACTGAAGTGCCTTTGAGTACTATTTTAAAAACAAAGAGTTCTTAGATGATCAATAAAGAAAGAAAAAGCAATAATATAAAGCATCCAATATATAAAGAAAAACAATAAAGTATCAACATTCTTTCTGACAATTAAGCATACTTGGTCAGTTTTGTATTATATTCTAAGAGGTCTGTTCATATATCAGATGTTTAAAAAAATTGAACAAATGACTTGCTGGCAACCAATCAACTTATAACAACAAACCACACAAACAGCAAGTGACCAAATTTATCTATAATTGAATCACATAAAAGGTCATTTAGGAAAGGATTAACTCTGGTGCTTAAAAAACACTGGGGAAAGATGTCCCCTCAGAAAACTCATAACTTGGGGTATAAAACATGGGCTGCATATCACCCCTTCAGCCAGGAACATAAAAGCAGTACTGTTTTCAAGTATTTAATAATTATACCTCTTAAGTACATAAATTCTGAAAAAGCATTTTATTTTATCTTGTGGATAATTCAGTTGAACACGTAAAAAGAACTTTATGTGAAGTAATTCCTTGAGGGGATAAAAGGGAGAAAACGTTCACTGAAAATGGTAATAGCATCAAACATCATCATGAACGTGCCAGACACTATATCTGTGCTGTTTGTTGCTCTTCTAAAAGAAATGACTGTACTTCAGAACTGTTAAGTAACCCAACCTTTGCCAACAGCTACCAACCCACTGAATCAAGAGTGTACATGTTAATCTACCATACTCAAAGGAGAGCTTGATAGCAAGGCATACGACCTATTAAGAGTGAAAATAAAAATAACACCAGCACCACAAGACATAAATGCAAAAGAGAATTAACTGGTAAAGGTCTCACAGGTAGGGCAGAAACACAGCACCCAAGTTACCCAGTGCTTGTCATGGCCCAGTCAGCTGTGCTTTGAGAGATACAGTATCACTGAAAGGGTCAAAGACAGCAGGCAAGTCCCACAACAATTTATACATTTATATGGAGGTTAGGGAGAGAAGTTACAAAAGAGAAGAAGGCAGCTAAGATAGCAGCCCACAGAGATGAGAAATTCTTTCAGTGAGCAATCTCAACAATTCAATAAGCATGTATCCAGGGTCAGGATTTCTTCACCTACCTCTACACTCAAGATCTAACATGGTTCCCAACTACAGTATTTTAAACTTGTAGTTCTCCTGGAATGCAATGAATTAATTGGGTAACAACCTAATGCAAAATGAAAACTTTGTCAAACCCTGACATATACTAACATCAGAGTCCATTTGTTAGAGACAGAATGTGGGAGTTGAGACTATAAACAAATAGAAGTGGTAGCAGACAAGATAGTATCTGAGTTTTGTGATCCTATTTGTATGCCTTAAATAAAGGTTATAAATTGGGACTACATAATATATTTTACTTCATGAGCCACAAAGCTCATAATCACATAAGAAAAAATCCACCTTTCAGTTTAAAATCAAAAGAACTTAGATTACATACAACTTACCCAATAAAAAGTTGAATAAATATATTCAAAACAATACACCCTTCCCCTAAATTCACTAATTGCTAACATTTGTCTTCTCTCATATGTTTTATTTTTGAACCATTAAGTTGTCAAAGACATTCTTAAGGTGACAAAGGTAATGAATTATTTTTAAAAATAGAAATTGGAATCTAATTGTCTAGGTTTATTTTTAATTTAGAGAAATTTTCCTAAGGAAATAATGGGAAATATTGGGGGTATATGTCTTAATGATTTTCAACTACCAATTACATTTATTACATTTTTTTCTCTTTAGTTTTTGTGATGTTCCAACAAAACGAGGGAAATAATATTATCTGTAAAAGATTAGAAATTTGGATTCAAATATCAAATATCCCACTGGCACTTTTTAATACAGTATAAATAAAACATTCCTAGTTTTATAGATTACAAAGTGATTTTATCGAGATTTCAAAGAGGAAAATGACCAGTGACCAATCTAGAAAGGAAGAGATTTGGTGTTAAAGAGTTTGTGGAACAATAAAAGTCATATATGATAAACTTACAGCCAATATCATTCTTAATGGTAAGAAATTAAAGCCTGCCCTTTAAGATCTAGAACAACACAAGGATGTCCACTCTCACCCCTGCTTTTCAGTATAATACTGGAAGTCCTAGCTAGAGCAATTAGGCAAGAGAAAGATATACAAGGAATCCAAATAGGGAAAAAAGAAGTAAAACTATGATTATTTGAGGATGATATGATCATTTATATAGATAACCCTAAAAACTCCACAGAAAAGCTAATTGAAACAATAAACCAGTTTAGTAAAGTAGCAGGTTACAAAATCAACACACAAAAAATCAGTAGCCTTCCCGTACTCAAACAATGTATCTGAAGAAGAAGAAATCAAGAAAACCATTCCATTCACAATTGTACCAAAAAGAGAAAAAGTACCTGGGACTAAACTTCACAAAGGGAAAGACCTACACACAATAATAATAATAATAATAATAATAATAATAATAACAACAACAACAACAACAACAACAACAACAACTACAAAACATTAATAAAAGAAATAGAAGAAGACACAAAGAAATAGACATTCCCTGTTCATGGACTGGCAGAATTAACATTATCAAAATGACCATTCTACCAAAAGCAATTTACAGATTCAATGCAATTTCAATAAAAATCTCAATGGTATTTTCCAAAGAAATAGAACAAATATTGATGAAATTAATATGGAATCATAAAAAATCTCTAATAGTGAAAACACTCCTGACTAGAAAAAGGAAGAATGGAGGTATTATATTCCCAGTGTTCAAACTATTCTAAAAAGTCATAATAATTTAAACAGCATGATACTGGATCAAAAACAGACACACAGACCAATGGAACCAAATTAAAAACCCAGACATAAAGCCATACAAATATGAACAGCTGATCTAGGACAAAGGAGCAAAGAATATGCTTTGGAACAAGGACAGTCTCTTCAATATATGGTGCTGGGAAAACTGTACTACTACATGCAAAAGACTGAAACTAGATTACTACCTCATACCACACAAAGATCAACTGAAAATGTATAAAAGACCTGAATATAAGACCTGAAGCCATACAATACACAGAAGAAAATACAGGAAAAGCACTCCATGACATACATCTCAGAAACATCCTTAAGACTCATCCCCCACAACAAAGAACATGAAAGAAAAGATAAACAGCTGGGACTATATCAAACTAAAAACTCCTGTACAGCAAAAGAGACAATAACCAAGACCCCACAGATTGGGAGAAAATATTTGCACTTCACAAAAGTGATAAGGGACTGATACCAAAGATCTACAGAGTTTACATAACTCAACAAAAACAAAATAAAGAATCCAGTCATAAAGTGGGCAGAAAAGCTATAAAGACACTTCTCCAAAAAGGAAATGCAGATGGCCAACATGAAAAAAAGTTCAACATCACTTATAATCAGGGCAAATCAAAACCTCAATAAGATAATCACCTCACACCAGTAAAAATGGCCCATATTAAAAAAAATAACAACAAATGCTGGAAGGACGTGGAGAAAACGGAGCCCTCTTACATTGTTTGTGGGAATGCCAACTAGTCCAGCCACTATGGAAAGTCATGTAGAAGACCCTCAAATTACTAAAAATGGCTCTACCTCATGACCCAGCAATTCCACTCCTAGCAACCTATACAAAGGACACAAAAACATTAATTCAAAAGGATACTTGCATGCCTACATTCATCATAGCTAAATGATTGACAATAGCTAAAATATGGAACAACCTAAAAGCACAAAAACAGATGACTGGATCAAGAAGATGTGGTATATATACACAATGAAGTATTACTCAGCAATCAAAAAACATAAACTTATGACATTTCCAGCAACATGGATGGAGCTGGAAGGCATTATGCTCAGTGAAATAAGTTAGAAGGAAAAAGAAAAATATCAGATGGTTTCACTTATAGGAGGAACACAGGAAAACCATACAAGGATCAGGGGAATAAAAGACAAAACTAGCAGTCAAACTACAAATTGGAGACATTCATCAGCAGAGGGTGAGGGAAGGGGATCAAAATTGGAGGGAAGAGCACAAGACTCTATGATGATGGCTCACGGGTGCCTTGGTAACACCTGAGAGGAGAAATCAATCATTGTACAAAAATGAACAATGATGTAAAAATTTATAAATAAATATACAAACAAAAAAGTGTGGAAAGTAGCAAGTCACATTTAAAAACAAGCTTTTTTTAGTGAAAGCATATTTATAGACCTTTTTTCCATTAGAAATCTATTTCTTTATTGTTAATTTTCAAAGATTTGGAAGTACTGGTTCCAAAATAAAGTCATGTTATGTAACTTGTAATACTCATGTTTGTGATCCAGCAAATGGGGATAATACCACAGAAATCTACCTCATAGATTATATTAAAGGACACTACATATAAACCATAATTTAGGAATGGGGATCTAAAACACAGTATAGTGAATATAGAGAGCAATATTCCCTTATAAATTGAAAGTTGACAAGAGGTTAGATTTTTATTGTTCTCATCACAAAAAGAAATCAAATGATAATTATGTGAAGTGAGTGATAGGCATGTTAGCTAACACTTGGTGGGAATCAAACCGCAAAATAAATATATCAAATCAGCACACTGTATACCTTAAATTTACTCCATGTTGTGGTTAATTATATCTCAACAAAAATAAGTAAAAAATAAAATAAACATGCCCTTAAGTTAAAAAAATTAGCAGAATAGAATTTAGTAATTTGTAGCTTTTGTTATAGTTACCAAAAATTATTCAAACTAAGTAAAACACAGAGATATACTATACCTGATAGAAACAAACTCCAGAGTTAAAAAAAATAACAGCTAGACCATGTTTTAATGACTATTAAAATTATTTTTATGAAAGCTGGCATACCAAGAAGTTTCATTATATAAAAAAATTGTGCAGGTTTTCAAGACCACCTTAAAATCACAAAGATGTTTGTTTAAATCACAAAATGGCTATTAAAGTTCAAATATTAACAAACTGGTAATTTTATAATCACATGAGAAATTGAAAAGAAAACATGAAACTCTAGTCCAATTTTCATCTTCTTATTTATGTAAGTGCCTAAGCAACGTCGTCCCAGCAAAAAGAAGCTCACTACATACAAATGGCTAACCTTTAAATTCGCTTTATTATTTTTTTAAAGATTTATTTATTTATACATACAGCTAGGGTGTAGGCCAGATGTGTGGAGTGGTGAGAGGATTCACCAGAGACAGAGTGGGGAGCAGAACAGGCAGATCAACTGAAGTACACGCTGAGGGGAGCAGCAGGCAAGGCAGGAGAGGTCTGCTGTGCCCTGTGGGAATCTCCCTGGCCAGGGATTGAACTGGTGCTACAGTGACTCTGGATAGCTTCATAATGCTGCTGCGCTTAACCCGTTGCGCCACCAGGGAGAACCCTAAATTCTCTTTATTTTAAAGCTCAAATATATTTCATAAAATATAATGAATTATACACTAACATCTTTCCTAATAGAAGCTAAAAATTGATGATAAACAGTTACATCATCTCATTACAAGAGTAATGCAGAGAATAAAATCGCTAGACATGTATCTTGTAACAGATAAACATAAGAAGTTCCTGAGTATAAATAGACATTTTAATAGTCAGAACCCCTGAGGATATGAATCAAGTCCATTGTAATTTAATATATTCATAATAACCTATTGGAAGGAATACACAGCAAGATATAGTCCAGTTACACAAAACCATTTAGATCAGTAGAAAACAGAAGGATCATCAAAAGACTATAGCAGGAAATATTTGAATATGAAGCATGATGACATTTGACTTATTAAGGCAAGATAATCAAAGTTACCTTTAAATTAAAATTTGGGGGAATGAGCCCTACCAAACGATCAATGGCTTCTACTCAGTTAGCAAACATTAGCTGTTAGCTACTATGGGATGATCATTAAAGCTTCTGAACAACTGTACTGGAAGAAATTGGTAATTTCCCCAATTGTCCAGATGTGGAAAAAATGACTCAAAGAAGCCAGGCTAACAAATCACTGAGAGAAGGAATCAAAAGTTTTTGTATTATCAGCATAGGCAAACTTCCTCATAGGTTCTACACACAGAGAACTAAACATCTCCTATTCAATAGTAACAAAAATAACATCTTCAGCATTTGATGAAAACTGACTGATATACTGTGGAAAAGTCATCAACTGAAATAAAGGATTTGAATTTCCTCAAAATTTTACCACTTTCCCTTTTTCTAGAAAAACACTGAAATATCAGTTTCCATTAAATGATTATTTCAATCTCGTTCCTGCTTTTCCTATACTATATATAGACTAAAGAATTTACTCAAGATTCTAGATAAGTAGCAGAAAATAAAATCCAACTTTGTTCATACTAAACCAACAAACCTCGCACAAAACTATATTTTCTAAAGCATAGTGTTACTTAGAGAATCTTCCAATTTACATGTAATCAGAGATTGCATTATTAATGACACACTACTATTTCAAAAGGAGGGGGAACATCTGGGGCAGAGAGAATAGAATATTTGCTAAAAATTAAGGAATGGGCCTCCCTGGTGGCTCAGTGGTTGAGCGCTGCGCTGTGGAGCTGTTGGGCAGCGCGGGATGTGAGTTCGACGCCCAGCTGGAGAGAATCCCACATGGCGTGGCAGACCTCTCCTGCCTTGCCCGCTGCTCCCCTCAGCAGTGTATTTCTGATCTGCCTGTTCTGCTCCTCTGTCTCTGGTGAACCCTCTCACCACCCCACGCCTCTGGCCTGTACTCCAGCTTGTATAAATAAATCTTAAAAAAAAAAAAAAGAAAATTAAGGAATACTAGTTCAATAAGCCAAGGATATCCATTAAATCATGGTAGGCCTTAAGTCCATTCATGCTAAATTGGAACTTGGATTGTGGAGCACAGGAAAACCAAGTTAATAAATTTAGTTTTAAATGAGAGTACAACAGGTAGTGTCTTCAAGCTTTTAAGCTTCGGAGTGATGTAATACATGTGGTTGTTTGAGAGATCAGACAACTAGTGATATGCAGAATTGACTAAAGAAGGAACAGATGGTAGATAGAGACAAATATTACATCACTACAGCCAAAACCAATATGCCTGAAGTGAGAACAGGTGTTATGAAAGTAGAAGGATATACATGTATACAAGAATACAGGAAAAACATAAAACCAGGCAATTGATAAAACATGGAGTTAAAAGACAGAGCACAAGTTTGAAACTTGGAAGATGAATAGTGGTGAAATTAATAAAGTATATACACACGTTGATTCTCAATAATGAACACCTGAGAAATACATCATGTTATAATGCTATGCTACTTCAATTTTAAAAAAATGAAAAAGGAAGAAAATCATGGGAAACTATAGTATTTTCAGGTCTAGGGAACATTTGAAAAGTAACTATCTACAACCACACAGCAGATGAGGTCATTCTGGTAAATACCATGTAAAGCATGACTGGATGGAGAGGCAGGTCCAGAAAAAGGAAACTACACTCAAATTTCCCCTGAGAATAAGGATCACGTTCTCTTTAAGCAAAGATAGTTCAAAAACACCTTGACAGAAGTAATGAGCTAGTATCTGTAAGTAAGCAGAAGACTGAAGACATGTAAAGAGAAACTAGCAGGTCATACAAAGGAAGCACCTGTAACTACAGAAATAACCTGCACTCGTGCAGGCAAAGCAGAAGAAAGACAAATGTGTAATAATACCATGAGTGAGCTTGAAATACAATGTCAGAGAAAACGGGAGTTATGTTTCTCCAGGACACTATATATTCACAGTATTAGTTCAGTCACTTACTAATGGAGAAAGAAAAGGCACATGTATATTGAAGGAAACATTTTCACTGTCAACAATAAAAATTCCTTGTATTTTTTATAATTTCCAACACATTAAGGAAAATAAGACACAGGATTTTTCCTATTCCTAAAATTCACAACAAAACAATAGTCAAATAATTACGTGTACACTAACAAAATTTACTCCTTGCCAAAAGTTAAATTTTAAAAAAAATTAAAACATTCCTTAATTTGGCTAAGAAAATACATCAAATCATGGTCTAAGTCATGTCCAATATGTGACAAAAAAAATTAGCAAAAAAGCTGAACGTACAGTTCAATGGAAAAATCTCTTTAAAATAACAAATATACTATTTTTGTTTGAATTGAGACCTATTTTTCTTGGCCAATGTACAAAAATATGTTTCTCTTCCTAAGAGTTCAGGACATTAATGCCAAAGTCTCAGCCAAAGGTTTATGAAAATATTACTGAATTGGGTCTGTTTATGATTAATATACAAAGTTCTCAGGAAAATTAGTCCCTCCTGAGAATTAAAATATGAGCAAGTCCAAAACCCCAGATTTCTACTGATAGACTCTAAAATTCTTTGCCCTCCCGTCAAACTTTCTCCAATTTAATCTAGAAGAGATTCTTGGAAAGTTAAACATGAAATGTAAGGAAAGATATACTATCTGTGGGATATTTTTTATCAAAATGCTTGTTATAAAAACATTTTAAGAGAAATTTAACATTTTGAAATATATAAACTACAAGCAGATAGTTTCTTTACAAACACAAATGTAGTCACTAAAAGTATGGTATGCTTACATGCTAATGTCACAGTGATCTAATGACACCAAAAGTTTAGTCAATGCCTTCCTCAAAAAAATAGACAAAGAAACAAAAACCCTAAGAAAGAGATACAAACTATGTCCTCATTAAGAGAAGGGCATGCGAATAAACTGAAATATGGTGAAGAGCCATGATGGAGAAAGAGCAAGCAACCACTATACACACAGTACTTTGGTTTTGTCAGGGACAAAAGTGTGGGCACTTTCAAATTGAGAGCAGGAAGAATGTCTTAAGAAGAGAAAAGGGGAAAGTCAGCATGTTCAAAAGTTCAGAAATGCAAGAACAAGCTGAATCTGGAAACCAGAAAGACAAGTTCCGTGGGCCTAAGCAACAGTGCACCAGAGTGCAGCTGAGATCTGTCCAGTGAAGAATCCTCAGGAAGAACCAACAGCAGCAAAAACATCTATTGTTTACTGCCTGTTTGGTACTGTTTCATGAGTTTAACAGAATTGGTTCATCTCACAAACCTCTGAAGTGCATCTTACAAAATTATGAAATCTAACTTGTGCCTTAGAAACCTCAGGAATTTTGTCTAATATAATATACTGTGATATTCCAAGCCAACTCACTCTGACTTCAATCTGTTAACATTTCACCTCTCACCACTTCTCAGTATGATCAAAGCCAAAAAGGGTGTTAAGCAGGGTTCTTATTACCCATCACTTCGATTCAGAAGACAGAGAAAACAGAGAGAATGGCTTTGGTGCTGTGTCAGTGCTACATGTGAGGGCTGATGGCAACTATTTGGTTATTGTGTTCCTCCCAATAACTCCTTCGGTGGGCTAACTAACAAATAGGAACTTGGAAGCAGACAGAGACAGAGGAATGAGTAGGACTGGAGAGACATTTAGAAAGATCATCTCCACAATTTGTTTACAGTAAAGAAATAGGAAAAGTGAGGAGTACCAATCCTCACAAAATATAAGTGGTAAAAGATGAAGCATCAGGATTGTAGGCTATATATTTCTTAGTGGAAATAACCTCAAAGCAATATAGTAACCAGCACCTTCATATGTAAATATATGTTAAGTCATATGTAGACAAGGCCTTACAATGAAATTGTGTATTTTTTTATCTACTATGGCCTTTAATGAGCTAGAACTTAAAGAAAAACTGACATAAATAAAGGTGTCCAAACCCATAATCATCAAATGGTAAGAGGCAATTTATTAAGGCATTATTATTTTTTTTAGGTAACACTGGTTTACAACACTGCATATGACTGAGCTATATAAGACCACACTCTTCAGATGTATGTTACCAAATCATACCCAACACCAAGGAGGCATAATCCTTAAGAAGAGTCCACTGGGCCCGCTCCATACCCTGCTATTCAACCACCACCTCCCACCAGTTAGTCTCAATTAAACAGCCCGACATCAAGGATTTTTTGTTTGGTTTTGACCCTTTTTTCCCTCTATATTCCACAGATACATGAAACCATTCAGTATTTGTCTTTCTCCTTCTGACTTATTTTCTTTAGCATAAATCTCCCCAATTCCATCTATGTTGTAACAAATGGCAAGAGTTCATTTATGTTATAGATGACTAGTATTCCATTGTGTATCTATACCATCATTACAGTCCACTCATCTGTCCATAGGCATGGAAGTTATTTTAATAACATAAATAGTGTTGATATGAACAACGGGATGCATTATCACACTTTCTTTTTTTTTAATATATATTTTTATTGTTATTTATGTCTTTTACATTTTGTATTCCCCTTGGGTAGCCCACCACCAATTCACCCGTGATCCATCTCCATGGTCCCTTGTGTTCTTTTCTACTCCATTTTGTGCCCTGTCCCTTCCCTCCCTCCGCCTCCCCCCTGCCACCTCCCTGCCTCTCTCCTATTTGGTTTCTCCTATTTGTCTCTCTCCTATTTGGTTTCCTTATAGTCCTGTTATAAGTGAAACCAGTCTATTCAATAAATGGTGCTGGGAAAACTGGACAGCCACATGCAAAAAAATGAAGCTAGACTACTACCTCACACACTGCACAAAAGTCAACTCAAAATGGATAAAAGACTGGATGTAAGACCTGAAACCATAAAATGTATAGAAGAAAATATAGGCAAAACTCTACATGACATACATCTCAGCAAAATCTTGAACGACACATCCCTCAAAGCGAAGGAAGTGAAAGACAATATAAACATACAGGATTACATCAAAATAAAAAGCTTCTGTAAAGCAAAAGAGACATTAACCAAAACTAATAGACACCCTACCAACTGGGAAAAGATCTTTGCACACAATACATCTGATAAAGGACTGATAACAAAAATTTACAAGGAACTCACACAACTCAACAACAAAAAAAGCCAATAACCCAATCAAAAAATGGGCAGAAGAGCTCAAAAGGCACTTCTCCAAAGAAGAAAAGCAAATGGCCAACAGATACATGAAAAAATGCTCA